>VSMD01079163.1:121218-171793 GCA_008750895.1 Mirza zaza | reverse complement strand
GAAGTTTCCTAGCAGGAGGAGCCACAGCTGTGGGATCTGCTCGTGGCCGGGGTGCAAGGCCTGCACCGGTGGCAGGAGCAGCGCAGGAGCCTGGAGGGAGGAGGTGATGGCGGCAGCCACAGGAAGGACACGCCCTCGCCCACGGGCACTTAGCTCACCTATGGGTTCTTCGACTGGGACGAGGGACTTCAGGAAACTGAGCCAGAAAATCACTTGGTTCAACTGGATCTCATAGGGCTCTTCTAGACTAAAAACAATGACATGGATTGACGTGGGATCATTTGCAGCAAAATAGTCATAACAGCAGAAGTACACAGGATTTCCAGAGAACTCCCACACGCTGAAATCGCCAACTCCTGCAGAAAAAGAAAGGTGGAGATTCCCATCCTGGAACACCAGCGCGGAATTTCAAATATAATTTTTCTTGGCAATCTAGGGGTTCCAAGGAGGGCTAGTGATGCCCATGGCATTCATCTGTCTATGTAACGAACATCTTGCCATGATTGTATACAGTTTGTCCCCACTAAAACTCATATTGAAATCTGACCCCCAGTGCGGCAGTGTTGGAGGTGGCGCCTAGCAGGAGGTGTTTAGGAGGGCGGGTCACTCATGAGAGGCTTGGTGCTGTTCTTGTGGAGGTGAGTTCTTGCTCTCGTGAAACTGTGTTATTTGTCACAGGAATGGATTTGTTCCCATGAGAGTGGGTTGTTACGAAGCTGGTTTCAATGGCACATCCCCCGAGTCCTAAGCAGCTATAGCATGATGCCGTCTCAGAGTCCAGCACCCACAGACTCCATCCTGCCTTGGCCCCAACAGCCCCTGCATCTCCATAGCGCTGAGCCCCACTGGTATGGCCCACCTGTGGCCACCTCTTTGCATGGCTATTGCCGCCAGCGCTGGAGTATGAGCTATTGGCAGCGACCCTACTGTACACTTGTTTTCATGCACCTTGAGACAGAACTCCTCACCCAAAGCCAGAGTACTGCAGCCACCCCCAGCAGGCTGCATATAGCTGCTGCCACCGAAAGCAAGCCCACTCTCCCAGCAGCAGGGCTGTCACACAGCCGCTGTCAGCCCCACCCAAGCATTTTGCTGGGATCCTGGGGATCACCCTGCCCCTGCCTACCACAGCCAGCACCTGCACACACCACCAGTGGATCTGAGGACAGGTTTGCCTGGCCTGGCTTTATCTCTGTCTCAGTGCTCAATTATGCTGTCCAGGAGCCTGTGGATTGCCCAGCCAGTCCACCACCATTGGTGCTTGAGCACTCCCACTGGAAGCCTGTGGTCAGGCCCACCCAACCGACTGCTACCACTACAACTAACACGTACCCATGTGTGTCACCTGTGGGCCTGGGTACTGGCCTGCCTAGCCCATTGCTGCCACTGCAACACTACTTGGAAGCCAAAGAGTTGTCCCCCCACTGCTACTGCCATTGCTGATGCCATGCCCACTGTCCAGGGGTCCAATAACCTGCCTACCTGCCTAGCTTACCACTGACACTCCCAGTTCCTGAGCCCAAGAATTGGCTCACCTGGGCACACTAACACCAGTACCAACAGACACTGCCTTGGGGACCAAGAACTGAGGCAGTGGCTCAGTTCACCACTGCCACCACTGGGGGCTGAGGACTAGCCCATCTGGTATCCCTGTCCCCATTAAAACTTAACCACCGCCTCTACTAACGACCACACCCTAAGCCACTGAGGAAATCATAGACGCCACTGGTGCTATTTATGGCCAAGGAAACCACATAAGGACTATACTACCTGCACATATCCAGAAACAAAGCCCAAGTGCCCAAAACACTGTAGTACTACTTCAGGGAAAAGTCCTCCCCTATGAAAACAAATCCAAAAAGTTGGAATAAGTGACTATTATACCAGATGCACAGATATCAATGTAAGGACACAAGAAATATGAAAAAGCAAAGAAATATGATGCCTCCAAAGGAACACAATTACTTTCCAGTAACAGATTCCAATGAAAAAGAAACTGTAAAATCCCAGAAAAAGAATTCAAAATAATAATATTAAACAAGTTCAATGAGATACAAGAGAATACAGAAAAATAATACAAAAAGATCAGAAAGATAATTCCAGATATAAATGAGAAATTTATCAAAGACACATTATAAGAAAGCTGAAAGCCTTTCCTCCAAGAACTAGAATAAGACAAGGATGCCCACTTTTACCACTCCTATTCAACATAGTGCTGGATGTCCCAGCCAGAGCAATCAGGCAAGGGAAAGAAAGAGAAGGCATCCAAATTGGAAAAAACAAAGTCGAACTGTCTCTATTTGCTGATGATGTGATCGTATATCTAGGAAAACCTAAAGACTCCACCAAAGATCTGATAAATAAGTTCATAATAAATAAGTAAATTTGTAGGATAAAAAAAGCAACATATAAAAATCAGTAGTATTTCTATACACCAATACTAAACTAGCTGAGAAAAAAGAAAGTAATCCTACTTACAATAAAAAATAAAATACCTAGTGATAAATTTAACCAAGGAAGTGAAAGACCTCTATGAGGAAAACTATAAAAGACTGATGCAAGGAATTGAAAAGGACACAAATAAAGGGAATGACATCCTATGGTCAGGTATCGGAAGAATTAATATTATGAAAATAACCACACTACTCAAAGCAATATACAGATTCAATGCAATCCCTGTCAAAACACCAATATCATGGGGCATGGTAGCTCCCATCTGTAATCCCAGCATTTTGGGAAGCAAAGGTGGGAAGATCATTTGAGGCCAGGATTTTGAGACCAGCCTGGGCAACACAGTGCGACCACCATCTTGACAAAAAGTTAAAAAATTAGCTGGGCATGGTGACATGTGGCCTGTATCCCCAGACACTCAGGAGGCTGAGGCAGGGGAATCGCTTAAGTATAGGAGTTTGAGGCTGCAATGAGCTATGATCATGCTACTGGCCTCCAGCCTAGGTGACAGAATTGAGACCTGTCTCTGAAAGAAAAACAAAACAAAAAACAAATCCCAAAACACCAATGTCATTTTTCACAGAAATAGAAAAAAACGACCATATAATTCATATGGAACTGAAAAAGAGCCTGAATAGCCAAAGTAATCCTAAGTGAAAAGAACAAAGCTGGAGGCATCACACTATCTGACTTCAACATATATTGCAAAGCTATAGCAACCAAAACAGCATGGTATTGGTAACGTCACATATAGACATATAGAGCCATGGAACAAAATAGAGAACCCAGAAATAAACATACGTATTTATAGCCAACTGACTTTCAACAAAGGTGCCAGAACACAAATTGGGTATCGATTACCCTGTTCAACAAATGGTGCAGGAAAAATTGGATATCTACATGCAGAAGAATGAAACTGAACCACTCTCATAATATTAATATAAAAAAATCAACTCATGATGGATTACAGACTTGAAATTATAAAACTACTAGAAGAAAACATAAGGGAAACACTCCAGGACACTAGTCTTGCAAAAAATGTTATGGCTAAAAACTCAAAAGCACAGGCAACAAAAACAAAAACAGACTAATGGGACTATATTAAACTAAAAAATTTCTGCACAGCAAAGGAAACAATCAACAGAATGAAAAGACAACCTTTTGAATGGAAAAAAATATTACCAAACTATTCTTCTGACAAAGGATTAATGTCCAAAATATATAAGGAACTCAAAGAACTCAACAGTGAGAAAACAAAAAAATCCCATTTAAAAGTGGGCAAAGGACATGAATAGACATTTCTGAAAACAACACATACAAAAGGCCGACAGATATATAACAAAATGCTTAATGCCACTAATGATGAAGGGAACGCAAATTGAAACCACAATGAGATGTCATCTAATCCCACTCAGAAAGGCTGCTATAAAAGAAAAAAAGGAACGGATGCTGGTGAGGATGCAGAGAAAAGGGAACTCTGATGTATTGTTGGTGGGAGTGTGAAATGGTATAGCCACTGTGGAAAACAGTATGGAGTCTTCAAAAAACTAAAAATAGAAGTATTGTATAATCTAGCTATCCCACTGCTGGGTATTTACACAAAGGAAAGGAAATCAGTATATCAAAGCAATACCTGCGTGCCCACATTTACTGCAGTAGTATTTACAATTAGAGAAGATACGGAATTGACCTGAATGCCCATCAATGGATGAATGGATAAAGAAAATGTGGTATTGTATATCAATGAAATATTACTTGGCCATAATAAAGAATGAAATCCTGTCATTTGCAGCAACATGGATGACAAAACTGGAGGTCATATGTTAAGTGAAATAAGCCAGGCACAGAAAAAATAAACACAGCCTGTTCACATTAGTATGTGGGAGATAAAAAAATTAATTTTATGAAGACAGAGAGTAGAATGATAGGTACCAGAGACTGAGAAGGCTGTGTGTTGGGGGGTCGTGTGTGAGGAGAGGTTGGTTAATGGGCGTAAACACACGGAAGGAGTAAGTTCTAATGTTCAACAGCAGAGTAGGATGACTAGTTGAAAACAATGTATTGTATATTTTGAAGTAGCTAGAAGAGAGGACTTGAAAGAAATGCTTCCAGCACATAGAAATTATAAATAACAAATGCTCACGGTGAAGGATACCCCAAACACCCTGATATGATCATTACACATGCAATGCACGTAATAAAATATCAGGGGCAATCCATAAATATGCACAAATATTATTAATTTACTCAACAATCGTTTATCAAGTACCTATGGTGTGCCAGGTGCTTTGCTAGGTGCTTTGCTAGGTGCTGGGGAAACCCGGGGTTTAGTTTTACTTTTTAGGGGAGGAAGGCAGCCCAGCTGCGGTCCTGCCTCGCTCCCTATTTCTGTGTGCCTTGCATTTTCTTCCAGATGTGTCAGATGCTGCCTGGGACAAGCTCCTTTGCGGAATGACTCACAGCCCTGTCCAAGGGAAACCCGAGGTCCTTCCCTGGGGGCAGGCAGGGCATACCGTTCAAGTAGGCGTTCTGGATGTCGATGGCCTTGGTGGACTGGTCATCGGCCGAGCAGTGCGGGTGGTGGGACGGGGCCACGAACGCCTCCAGCACCCCTTTGGTGAGGCCCGGCTCGAACATCATGCTGCGGCTCCTGACGCTCACGTTCTCGCAGCCCGGGTACAGGTTGCTGATGCTCACGGAGACTGCAGGCCAGAAGGGGCGCAAGTGAGCCCGTGCCCGGAACAGCGAGTCCTGCTGTCCCTCCAGGCCCTGCCCTGTCCCCAACGCACTCTGGCTTCGGGCGGCAAGTGTGCTGGGCAGCAGCGGTTCCCAGGGGGGCTGCCGGCCTCCTCTGTCCTCTCCACCTCCCACAGCTCTTTCCTGCCCTGCTCTGGTCCTGAGAGGCTGGCCCTAGGGGCCGCGTCCCCAGGCTTGTCTGCCAGTTGGTTTGTGGCTGGGGCCAGCCAAGGGGAGGCCCTGGAGAAGGGGGAGGAGAGGAAGGTCGGGCATTTCTTCCCTCCTTGCTCCCCGCTGCTTCTCTGATACTAGCTGTGTCTCTCGGTGGCTCTGGCTCCCACTGGGTGGCTGCTCTCTACTACACGAGATTATTTCACGTTGATGCAAAACGACTTTGACAGTAGGCAGCCCTGGCATTAAGTAATGCTGAGACACGTGACCCAAAAGTTTTCCTTTGTAAAGTTCCCAGAAGGCCTTTCAGATACTCTAGCAGCAAGTCTCCATTTGTGGCCTTGAGATTTTAGCATCTCCTCACTGCCTGCTCATCTTCCCTTTAATAATGAGGGAGTGGGCATCAGCATGTAGATAGGTTTTAATCACGATGTTTGCTGCTTGTTGCATTTATTTTTACTCTGGCAGTGGCACTGGGTTTCCATTTATGGTAAGGATGTTAACTGCTTCATTTTCAAATCAACATATTTTAGTAAGTAAGCAAAAGTGGGTCAGTTTAAAGGAAATACTATGTAATAATGGAGGAACGGGCGTGAGACGAGCGGAACAGCAAGGTCTGCGTCCCCTGCGTAGGGGAGCAGAGCCCAGGCTTAACCTGCACGGCGCCCAGGGCTCCTCGCCGGCCTACAGCCTTGTCTGTCTCCTCTGCCACCAGCGTGGGGCAGACAGAAGCCGTCTGTCTGCCTCAGGGCCTGGCCTGAGGTGGGTGCTCGGCCTGTATATGTGAGTCCATGGATCGGGAATAGGTTCAAGGTGCAGAACTGAACCACGAAGGACCAATAGTTCACAATTAATTCCACAGACATTGCAAGGCACTGAGGAAGTGACCATTTCACCTGGGTAATCCAACTTTTAAAATCGGTGATCCACACACAGAGGTAATTAATCCCTTACGTAAAACCAAATATTTAAGACTGAAGAAATGGATAATGGGAATATACAAAGGATGGGACAAGCAGACCCCAAGGGCAGGGCTGGGTGCCAGAAAAGGAGGAGGGACGATAAGATGGGAAGAGTTATTCTTAACACACACAGACACACACACACACACACACACACACACACGATTTCTGATTAAAACAGCAGAAATGTTGGCAAACAGGAAGGTAAGAAGAAAACAAAACAACTTAACCCTCAAGGTCAACATGGCCAACATTTCAGTGTATTTCTCTGCAGATCATGGCCCAAGTCTGACAAAAGCTAAGGGGTTTCCCAAAAATGGGTCTGTCCACTTAGCTGTGACCTGGAACCTGTGCCTGGATGACCACTTGTCAGGGACAAACCCTGTTTTAGTGCCACGTGGCCAGGTGCTAGCTGAGTGGAGCAGATGCTATTTGGTGATTTGCAGCCCTTCCTCCTCCTTGGTGACAGCTTTCATTTGGAGAATGAGAGGTTAGGAGAGGGTTAACATAAGGTATTATTAAAAGAATAATTTCATAGGGAAAACACTGAAATCACAGGGGGAAATGGGTTTTTTTTGCTAACTACTGCCCTGGTGGTGCAGAGTGGCCGGCCCGGCCAGGAGGGCTCCTCCCGCAGGCTCCTCTGCGGGAGCCAGGATCGCCTGTGCAGGGCTCTTCCCGCACGCTCGCTCCTCCCGTCACCTTGGATACTGTCCCTCCTTCTGTGGGGCCACAACTCAATAGTCACAGCCGCTAGCGTCCACAAGGCTGAGTGAGGTGTGTGGCAGCCAGGTAACGGTGGTGTGAGGTTCACGAGAGGTCACTGCCAGCCCCAGTGCCAGGCCAGGGGCTCTGAGATCCACCAGGCCAGAACCCTGCGGCCTCCCTGCTGCCACCCTCCTCTCGCGCGGCTCGAATCGTCCCAGGGAATCCGGGCTAACTGGGCTCCAGAGGCTGCTGTGTGCTCTGAGCCACTGGAGACAGGGTGGCTGCATTCTCCCACCAGGACACACGTCACGTTCCGTCTCCTGGCTCGAGCTCAGCCTTTGCCTCCAGCATTCTCGAAGAAGCCAATGGCAAAGGGCCCAAATCCTGAAAGCACGCAGACTTCCTGCCGTCTGTCGATATCTTGTCCCCATGTGGGCATCTCCCCATGAAAGGAAAAGGGCCTGCCAAATCTAGGAGAGGCGACAGGTGTCCAGAGCCCTGGCCTGGGAGAGAGCGGAGCACGGCCCGCAGGGCAGGACCAGGGCGCTGTGAGGGAGGATGCAGCTGCTTCCAGAACCACATCCCTTCCCAGGAGGCACACGATCAGGGGCGGCCTTTCCTGGGGTGTCCAACAAGGCAATGCTGCCCTGTCCAGTCCCTGGGACGCACCTTTTGTGACCAGAGTCAGTTCTCTCCAGGCCACCCTCACAGTGCCTGATATTAGTGCTGTGGTCTGCTTTTGCGGGGTGCTGCTTGGTGCTGACACGCCAGCAAGTGACTACCGACCTGCCAGTCAGGACTGGTGGCATCTTCTCTGCCCAACCGCCTCTGGGTCCAGCTGGGGCCCATGCCCGACAGTGGCTCACTCAGACGTGGGGCTGCAGGTGCGCCCGCAAGGAGAGGCCCGCCCCACGTGGGCAGGAGAAGGTGGCACAGGGCCTGCAGCACAGCCTCCTGCCTCTTTGCAGCCTGGGCAGGTGCTGAATTAACTGCAGATGAATCTTGTTACTTCCAGGGACTGTTTGGATAAAAGTCTGTGCACCCCCTGGAGCAGAGGCCATCTGGGCATTAAGCAACGTGGGCCTCAGTGGGGCTACCCACCTCTTCTGTCTTTGCCAGGCCCTTCTAGCATGTCTGGGACCAAATCCCGCCTCTGACACTGACCAGGGGTGACCTTACCCGGGGGTCACACACTCCAGTGCACTCCTGCTCCACTCTCCAGGGCAGAGCTGGGCCTCGGAGCTCTCTCCCGCTCTAAGGGACACTTGGAGTTGAGGGGCAGGGCAGTGGAGACGTCAGGAAACGCGGAGCCTGCGTCCCTCTAAGTGGGGCTGCTGCCCTCCTCCCCACTGATCAGGCAGACAGGTGAATCCAGCGTGGCCCAAACTTCCAATTTTCCACAAGACTCCAAATATCCAAGTTTTGGGGTGAGATCCCTGGATTTTTAAATGCTGGCAACTAATTCAGCCTTTCTCCTCCCCTCTTCATCCTCGACAGGTGGCTGCAGCTTGTCCCGTGGGGCCCCTCCACCTCGCCTGCACAGACAAACCTGGTGTCCCTGAGCCTCGGGTCACTTTTCTCTGAAATAGGCTCAGGACACGATCTCAAGGGTCCTGAGAGTCACTAGGGGACGCGTGGTGGCACCTGGATGCCAGGTCAGCCAGAGCCATGCTAGTCTTGCAGGGGCCTCCCCACGGGGTTTCGCTTCTACAGAGGTTTCCACAGACGCCTTTGGCTTTTGTGTCCACAAGGACAGCGACCTTGCGTGCTGGACCACCTTGAGGGGTCCCCTTTGGCTTCTCTCGAGTCTTTCCGGTATTTGCTACTTTCTTAGGACTTGCAGTTCCCTACGTGGACGTTCTCAGAGTTGTGCTTCCCGAGAGCATGAAGACATTTGCCCCAGGAGAAAGGGATGCAAGTGGAGCGCTGTCTTCCTTCAGGTCCTCGTGGTAAGCAAAGCCAGCAGCCCCTGAGACGCCAGGACGCCAGATATGCTCTAAAGAACTAAAGGGCAGGAGACTGAAGAAAGAGCAGGGTCCACACTCCTAACCGTCCTTTGGGGCGGCCGGGCTCCCTCTGACCAGTGGGCTTCACTGAGAAATGGCTGTCGGGCAGCGGAAGCTGCTCTAGTGTGGCCGAGGGACAGGGAAGCAGCCTCCTCCCCAGACCCCCAACCGCACGTGCCCAGGGCAGCTGGCGGCTCACCTGATCCCAGCGTGGGGCACCCTCCAGGGGGCCGCCCGTCGCAGGCCCCAGGTCCCACTGCTCCCTAAGCTCTGGCTGAGGACACCGTCCGCCTGGTGGGCATGCTGACGACGCACGTACCGAGCCTCGCTTTACCAAGAACCTACGCCAAATACTAGGTATGGAAAAGTGACCAGAAGGAAGACGAATGGAAGGAAGACGAATGGAGAGGTGACTTCTGAGGCTGAAGCAGAAGCAGCAGGTGAAATCTCTCCCTCCTGGGGAGCTCACATGCCAGGGTCATGATCTTCACACCTCCTTAGGCAAGCCCCAGCCATTCTCTCTCTCCTCTCTACTTCTCTCCATTCTCCCCCCCCCACACTGGTTCACAGTGCAGTGACCTCAACCCACAGCAGGAGAGAGCTGCCTCCCTCTAGGGGTGACAGCAGGAACTCTGGGAGGAGCGGAGTGAGACAGTGACAACGGCCTGCAGCTCCTGGAGAGGTGGCCCTTTCATCATCAAATCTGGAAAACGAACGCCTTCAGAGAAGGTGGGACCCATGTTACACCCTCAAGTGGAACCTAAATTACAGTGGAAAACAGAGGCCGGTACATGGAGACGCCCTTGCGCAGAGTGTCATCAGTGAGCACCGGCTCAGGCAGCAGACACTGTGCGTCGCCGTCTGCGTGACTCAGGGCAGCCCGCTGACCTCCAGGCTGCAGCAAAACAGTGGCAGAAACACCCTGGAGGGCTGTCCTGTGGACTGAACGAGTGACACACATGCCACATTCTGCCCAGTTCCTGGCACCCAGTGCTCAGTGACTATGAGCACATGTGTCAGCCAATTACATGTGTCGCATGTAATCATGCGAATGTGAATTCTTTTTAGTTATTACTGCTGTGTTCAGAGAAACGAAGTTTAAAGGGGTGTGTAGATCTCAACTGTCCCCGGCTACAAATGCTCCCAACCCCTCCCTCGCCGAGAGGGGAAGTTCACCGAAACACAGGCTCTAGCACATTTGTTTTCCGCCTAGGAACACACCTGACAGCTTTGTAATATCACGGACAGAAAACGAATCCAAGTCACAAAGCACGAAATCGTCATTGTATGGGAAATTCCCTGAAGTCTCTATTCTTATCTTCAAAATAATTAGTTCCTCCCTCTAAAGGGGATCAGGAGCAATCAAGCCAGGACGGTTGCCTCTTGCTCCCGCAGTGCGTCTGCCCTGGGGGAAGGCTCCTGCCAGCCCGCGTGGATCCTCGGTTCTGTCTGTGGAGGCCGGGAGGATGGCGAAGCTTCCCGAGGAGGGGCCGTGTGACCGAGACAGACCAACTCTGAAAAGCAGTGAGGAGCCTAGGAAACCGCTCTCCGGCTCTGATCTGAGCACAAATGGGGCTCCCTGGGGATCCGATTTTGCTGCTCCAGGCCCTCAAAACACTGGGCGCCGTGTAGCCCTCCGGGGAAGAAGCGTGAGGGGTGAGAACCCTCCCGGGGCCCTCGCTGACCTGTGCTGGGCTTGGACCTGTGTGAGTCCGAGCTGGGGTGGGGAACCTGTGGCCTTGGGGCCACATGTGGCCTTTACACTGAATCCAAATTTTACAGATCCTTTCAATAAGGAACAGAGCCCCTGGGTGGAACACAACGAAATTCTGCCATGTGCACAGCCACACCGGACCTGGGTTTCTGTGGCTGTGGTTTTAGGGAGGCCCTTGTTTTGCTATGACTGGGGCAGTTTGCCGTCTGGACAAGGGGGACGCACACATGGCCACCAGCCAGCCTAGACCACACTTGAAAGCCACCAAGGCCACGGGGTCAAGCAACCAGAACATGCCCGCCTCTCCTTGACAGGGGAGCCCAGAAGCCCCACCCGCGGAGAGCCGGGCCCACGCGTGGGGCCTCCTACCTGCGGGCTTGGAAGCCAGGGGCGAGGGTGGGAACCTGCTGGAGCTGGCGGAGGCCAGCCGGGGCCGGCGCCTCCGGAAAAAGCTCCTCAGCAGCCCGCACTTGAGAGACTCCACCAGGGTGGTTTTCCCAGCGCCCGAGTGGCCGAACAGCTTGAGCTTGATTCTCGGCTGCAGGTTCTGCGTGGGCCGCAGCTGCTGGATGAACAGTCCTCGGTGAGTGTCCTGCACGTGGAAGAGAAAGAGCCAGTTGTCACACACACAAAAAGACTCACATGACGATTCTCGGGGGTTCCTGATCTCTGTTCTCCAATGTTTATGCAGATGTTTTGTTCTGTTTCCACTGAGTCTTTTAAAATTTCAGATAAAATTCACATGGCATGAAAGTCACCACTTTCAGAGGTTTTCAGTACATTTGCAGTGCTGTTCCACCATCACTGGTACCTAGTTCCAGAGCAGGTGTGTCACCCTGCCAGGAAGCTCTGCACCCAGTGGGAGTCACCTGTCGCCGTCTACTCGGCTGCTGGCAACTCCTGGTCTGCTTTCTCTGCCTGTTTCCAAGGCGTCCTGATGCACAGCAAATCGGGAGGAGCAACTGTGAGGGCTTCAATTTAAACGCGAAATTGGATCGGCCCTGTTTGAGCAGCTGGGCCTGTTCCTCTCTGTGGGCAGGGGTCTGGTTCCTCTAGGGCTGTGACAGTACAAGAGGATGGGAGAGGGTTGGGGACACGATATCCTTGTCAGTTTCTTCTTTCTCAGTCCTACAAGGAGAAGCAGGAGGCCTGGGACACTTCACGATTCACTCACCCACTCACCCACCTATCAGTGAACATGTATGGAGGCCTCCCCTGGGCTAAGCACAGTGCTGAGGACGGGCAGATGCAGACTCAGCCCAGATCTGCAGCCTTGGGGAGGTACACACCTGTGAAAAACTTCCATCCAGTAGCACCCAAGAGCTTTCAAAGTGACTGTCAACAAGGTGCTCGGTGAACCCACGTTCCACGTGGTGGTACATCACCCATGCCACCCTGTGTCACCCCCCACATCAGTCCCTCTTCCTACCACCCTGCCCTGCTCCATAACAAGCACCCATTTGGAGCATGAGACCTCCCCCTTCACCCCTAATAGGGAGCAGTCCCTCTGCTTTATCCTGCCAACTCCCGTGCACGCCACAAAGCCCGTCCTGCTTGTCACGTCCTCCTGGAAGTTTCCTTCCCAGGCCACTTGGGCCATGCACAGCTCTCTGTGGTGACCCACCTGACTGCAATTGTGTGGAGCTCTGCCCTATAGACCAGGAGCCCCTCGAGGGTAGAGAGGGTGTCCCCAGCGTCTGGCAGCGAGAGGAAGCTCAATAAACAGGTGTTGTAAAAATGATTTAACTCAGAGGGGACCCATGCAAGGGTGTCTCAGTGCGATCTCACACCTGGCCGGACCTTGCCTTCTAGTTCTAAATCCTGGCAGGTGCCCCTGTGCTGTTGAGGTCCTCTGGCTGGGCCACTGTCACTCTGCTGGAATAGCTGTGCTGTTGCAAATCCATGTAACTCTCCCGAAGGCTCTAATTCTCCACCCCCATTTCAGATTCCTAAACTAGGACCAGACCTTCTCACCAGGGGAGCACTGACCCCTAGCGTGCACCGTGGAGCTCTGTGGTGGCATTTTTAGTCCCTCAATGCTGTGTGCGCTGCTGGGGCTAGATGCCAGGTGTCCAGACAAGGTGCACACTAATGTCCCTCTCAGGGAAGAACTTTCCTGGGATCCCCTGACTTCTGAGCATCTGCTGAGCATTTATGTTGGAGAAAAACCTGTTTATAGTTATCAGAACTGAGAACTGAACTGTATTTCACACATCACCCAGAGGGTTCTGGGGCAGGGACACAGTTTAACATACACTGAGTTTTACAAGATTACAACCATTTTATCAACTTACTATTGAATACGCTTTGTTTTTCAAAAATTCTTTCCTGATTTTTCATTTCTGAAAATCTCGCCATACGCTGCTGTGGCCTTGGAGCTGCCATCCAAGCCCTGCAGGGCTGTGGGCGTCTGTAGGATTGCACCAGTGACGGGCAGGGGAGGAGGAGGAGGGACCTGCCACGTTCCCTAGTCTCCTCCTGCCCTGTGTCCCAGCACACTGACACACGTGTAGTTTATCATGCATATCATATGTTCCTTCCAGGTCTGTTACCCTACAGTTAGGGCATGCTACCAAGCCTTTATAGTTATCTGTGTAGGCGCATTCCTGTCTCTGACTTCCATTCCAGGAGAGGGAGGGGGGAAGGAAAGGGCAAGGTATGAAATGCTGGGCCACGCAGAGTCGGAAGCTACAGCTCTGGACCGTGACTGTAGCACATGAGGTTGTCCTCGCTTGGTTTCTTCTTCTGCCTTCAAATCCCAACAGGTTCAGAGGCAAAGCTCCACAGAGGAAGGAAAGGGCTGGGTATCTTGCCAGCAAGGTCCCTGATTCATTATCTGCGTTGGCACAAAACCAGCAAAGTTTACTCTGAGAGACTCACACATTGGAGATGGCACCAACCAGGTGCTCAAGTCTCCCCAAAGCCACCTACTGCTGCAGATGTGTGACCCCCAAAGCAATCCTACCTCCCCATCCTACTCTAGCTTTTGGCAGCAGCCCGTGGTCCTCCTGCTGCATCTGGCAGCCCTGCCCACACCTCCCCACACGTGAGTGCCTGAGCTGCAGCCCCCCGCGCTGAGCAGCAACCGCCTCCCACTGTGAACATCCCACGGAGCAGAAACCGGCCTCTTCAGCTGTGCTTTGACCCACAGCTCGCCAGCACACACGAACCCTTTGTTCCGGTCAGTGTCTGCTTCACCTGCGTCAGGGAAAGGCAGAAAACTTGCTCTGGGTTTAAACCCAATCACCTGATCCGCGGTGCCCTCGCCTGGGCAAAAGCACTGTGCCATGCACTGGCGTGGGGCTCTTTTCTGCCAGTTTTGTGCCCTGTGGATCTTGACGCTTTGAGCTTTGGCAGACGCGTCCATCCCATCTGCAGGAATGAGGGCAAGTTCGTCCATGCTGTAGAGTCCCAAAGGCCTTCTGAACTGAGGGGACTTGAACCATGGTAACCTACAGGTACTGCTGTGTGGCTTCTAGAAGCAACTCTCAGCCCACCGGCTGCCTTGCTACCGCAGAGCACAAGTTGTGTCTGTGTCTTCCCTGTCCTGCGAGTCTGGCTCACTCCTCGGAATTCCATGCAAGATGGTGCTGGCCAGACACTGCTGGCCACCTGTTTGCCTGCTTCCTGGCCCAGCCCAAACAATGGAGGAAGAGGGCAGAGGCAGAGGCAGCTGGGAGGAGCTGAGACAGACGCACTTCCTGTCTGCAGCACTGATTCCCTCCTGCACGGCGTCTTCTAGCTCATGCTGTGCTCCCACTCACAGTCCTTACTGAGACCTCCAAGAAACCTTTCTGGTCAGTATCATCCTCCTTGCTTTCAGATGAGGAAACTACAGCTCAGAGAGGCCAGGGAAGTCACCCAAGGCCACAGAACAAAGCCAGAACTCACCACCGGGCCTTCTTCCTATGCTCCCTCCTTCTTCCCCCAGCTCCCTCTCAATGGCCCCTGCTGGCCATTGAGAGGGAGCTGGGGCTTCCTCAGAAGCAGGGAGGCAGGGAGGAACAGGACGTGCAAGCCGAAGGCAGACCCCACAGCTGTGCGCTGGAGTGACAAGCACGGGGGACCACCCAAGGGGGCCTTCACAGGGCGTCCCACTGGGAAGACACCTCCCGGTCAGCACACCCTCTGGAAATGTTGCCGTGGAGGGACTCGCATCTCCCTGGTGCACCCTTTCGCCCCCGCCAGGGGCTGTCACCTTGGCTGAGACTGACCCACTCACCCTTCACTGTGTCTTTTGGGAAGAGAAGCCAGGAAACTGCTCTCTCATCCAGACGGACAGAATTCACCATCATCTTGGAAGCAAGGAAAGCAAAATGTCCTCGCAAAATGAAAAAGCAAATTGTCCTCGCCTTTCTGAGAAAATCTCACCTCACCCTGCTGGATGACCCCTCATCCTGCTCACTAGGACCCTCGGAGCATCCAAGCGCAGCCCGGCTTGACACAGCCATCCCAGATGGAGTTTCCGAAGGGTCTCCTCTTGGTGAGGCGCGTTTTCACTTCTGGCCACCAGGTGGCAGAGCAGGGACGATGTTCCAGGCCAGAGACATGTCGCTGGGAAGGCAGCTTTCGCCGGCCAGTGGCCAGAGCCGGCCACCCAGAGGGCGGGCTCTGGGTAGTTCTAGAGGGTGGTGTGAGTACTCATTTATTTGCAGGAGGAGCACAAAAGTCCTTCCACAGTGTCTAGGTAACAAAAGCTACGAGAGCACTCTGAAACCTGAGCAGGGCACAGCCCCGGCTGGCCAGGCCCTCACTGGCTGGGCCAGGGGGAGACTGTGTGGCCACCTCCCCTGGGAGCAAGAGGCAGGACACTTCCGTGTGACCTAAATTTGGCTCTTGTCTTGAGGTGTTGTCCAGTGTGTGCGTCCCTAGGTCCTTGCGTGTGGCTTGAACACACAGGGGACCTGGGGCGTCCAGGGGTGTGGACAAGATCTCCTGCAGTGCAGGGCAACACCAGGTTGGGAAGAGGAGGAGGAAGCAGCACTGAACTGCAAGAGGTGCGGGATTCTGCACCAGAACCTTCCAGGTGGGCGCAGAGGTGTACCTGTAGGACATACATTCACCTGGCTGTAGCTTTAATCACATGCTTGAAATATTTACACAGGAATGAGGCTCAGTTTGGATTCTTGCTCAAGCTCAGGAAGTAACACAGCCCAGACAATCCCAGTCCGAGCGCCATCATCTCTCACCTGGCTGACCAGATCACCTCCTATCAGGTCCCTCTGCTTCTCCTCCTGACGCTGACACTCCGGTCTGAGCATCCGGAGGAATTCCAGAAACCTAAGTCAGTCTCGCACCCACCAGCTTGACACACTTGGCCCGACACCAACCTCCTCACCCACATCTATAAAGCTGTGCCACCTCTCGGGTCCCATCTGGCATCCTTCTCTGCCTAGACCCCCAGGCTCACGCCTTGGCCTCAGCCCAGTCACCCTGTCTTTTGTTGCCTTTTGTTTGAGCACTCCCAACTCTTCACTGCCTCAGGCCCTTTGCACTGGCTGTTCCCTCTGCCTTCCCAGCCCTTCCTTGGGTGGGTTCTTTCTTCCTACCCTGCAGAGGAGGTTTACTTGTCACATCAGAGCAGCCTCCCTGGTGAGCCAGTTGAAAGGAGCCCCCCAACTCTGGGCCAGTCACTTTATCTCCCTTCATCTTATTTGAATCCCCTGCACGGCACCTACTGCAGGGGCAGCAAACCTCTCTGTGAGGGTCAGATGGTCTCTGTGGCAAGTACTCAAGTATGCCATGTGTGCACACCAGCCGAAGGGCATGGCTGTGTGCCCATAAAACTTTATTTACAGAAACAGGCGCTGCTGGCTGAGCCTTGCAGGCCTTTACCTGACACCCCTGCACCGACCTACACTCTCCGGCATTTTTCTTACTTGTTTCCTGGTGGGTCTGGCCAATTTGTTCACTGTCGACTCTCCAGTGTCTGGAACAGCTCTTGGCATTCACTAGACACTGTGAACATCTTTTTAATGCGTGAACGAGTATTATTTGATAACCGTATTGTTCTTTGAAGCCTGGTGAATCTCTTAGTTTCTAGTTTCCTTTCTTCCAGCACCTACTTTCCCCTGGCAATTTAGCTTTCACTTCCTCATCAGAAAAGGCAACTAAACATCAGCAGGGGGGGAGACCGTCCACAGTCCAGAGGGCCAGATAAGAGCACTGGGAGGACATGGGTTCCCACAGGTAGCAGATGCAGCTTGACCCACGTGGACAGAAGCAGCAACTCGATTATGCAAATACCGTTTACTTGTGCATTTTTCATTGTGGTCAAACTCCCAAATTTTTCCTGTTTTCCAAAATATTTCTGGGCACCTTTCTTGACTGTCTAGTCAGTCTTAGGTTTAGGAAAAGAAACTACTTTTACACATGATCTTAGCCAAAAGGCCCAGAAGCAATAGGAAAAGCAAACTATTTTTATTATCAGCTTACGGAAAATCTGATTTGAAGGATAGTTGAACAAAATAAAAATAAGGCAACTGCCTAAACTCCTTGAAACTATTAAAATCAGACAAGAATGGGACTTGCAGGCATAGATGTAGTGAGAACAGGTGCCGATGCAAAATCTAGATGCAACCCCCCTCCCTGCCTGTCATAACAAGAGTCCCTCCTTTTTTCCAGAAGAACAAGTGGGTTTGGCTTAGCAGCAACACAGTCCTTCCTTGGGCAGGATTGGAGGCTGTTCTGGGCTCTGTTTTATCTGTAGGACTGAGCATAGGATAGAGTAGACAGCAAACCTTCTTTTGTAATAAGGTGCTACCTACAGCCCGGATGGAGCTGTGGGGGCTTTCAGAGACCCCCACAGCAATGGTGAGCTGGTCAGCTACCTCCAGTGACAGGGAGCGACCTGTAGCATTTGCTGATTCCTGTGGTGTAAATGCCCCCACCCTGACTGATTTCAAGACCCCATGTGATGTCACTGAGTTGGGAAAATATACGCATAGACAGTACCAGAGGCTCCCACATACCTCTGGTCCCGGTTCACTTCCTGTGGAGTTGGGCCAGAGCAGACCCCACACAGGTCAGCCCTGCCCTGTGCTCTTCCTTCTCCCACGAGCCCTGGCCTTGGCCTCAGCCACCCTCAGCCCTGCCTCTCCCAGGTGGGGAGCTCATGTGGGCCCCTGGAACACACGGGCTGCAAGGTCCCATCTCCCCTGGGTCAGACCCCTGCACTGTCTACCGATCACAACAGCCGGGCCCTCCCTGCTTCGATTCTCCAATGGTGCAGGCAGACGAGATGACTCTGGTTCTAGTTCCAGAGTCACCATTGCTTCCCTAGCAAACGTGGTTTAAAAATACATTCTGAGGCAATGTCAAATGATGAGAGCTGAGAACACAGGGTGCATGTCTATCACTAATTTGGCCCATTTGGAAACCAAATAAAATGGCAGGCAATTTAGGGCCACCACCCAGGCTGTCCCAGACACAGGCCTCTCCCCATGAAAGTGTTCTGCATCAACACCAGTGGTCGCACAGAGGCTGGCAGCACCCCAGGGGGTGTCAGCAAATGCGTGGAGGTGTTCCTTGGTTTTCACAATATTGGCGGGCAGGGGATGCTAGGACATTAGATGCTGGGGCCCAAGGATGAGAAGCATCCTGCAAGGACAGGATGTCCCACGCACCCCAAATGCCTACAGCATCCACATGGTGACAGACATGGAAAATATCAAGAAGAAGATGACACTGGAAGGAAGATGGTACCAATATGCTCCGGGTGTGAATGACTCTCTTCCTTCCCTCCCCATTGTGTTCTGGTTGTGAACAATCTCTTCCTCCAGGGGACCCGGCTTCTAATTGCAAATAAATCCATTTCTGGACTTTCTCCACAGGCACTGTCTGCTCCCTGCAGCCCCTGCCACAGTCCTCCCCGTTGTGTGACTCCCAGGGTGCCACTGTGACAGCTCAGTCATTTCCAATAACCAAGTGTCCCAGTATCGGTGGACCAGGGGCCAAGCGATTATGCATGTGTTTTTAAACATTCAATTTTTTAAGGAATTTTCTATTGTTTTGATTCTAAGTGTCTCTCCCACTTGTCTTGACTTTTATTAAAAAGCATCCACACGGTAAAAAAAAAAAAAAATGGATGGATTTTCACAGTGAAAAGGTTACACGGTGCTCGGAAATGCCTGGCAGATAGCACCTCCCTTTTTGGCTAATCAGGAAGCTACAGTCTAGAGTCCTTGAGGGATGAGGAAGATGAACAAATATGAGGGACTCCTTCAACACTGAGCCTAGAAGATTCTGCTGAAGGGAAGAGGGACCTGGGCTCTGCACAGGAAGGCGATCTGTGTGCACCACGAAGCAGGGTCGCTCAGCACAGGGAAAGCAGCGTGTGCAGAGAGGGTGCCATCCTGTCTGGCCAGGAATCCTCAGTCGAGCCACCCTGTGCCCCTCAAAGTGCGTGGAAAGCAGACATTTCTACGCCAGGTGGGAACCTCAGCCCTGCACTTACCAGCATGTTGCCACGCTCTTTGAGCCTGGGCCTCCTGCAGGAACGTTCCCCTCTGTAAACCTTGGGGATCTTGTAAAATTACAACGCCTGACATAGGAACTGAGGATTCAATGGTGGCTGTTATTACAAAGGACTCTCCAGGGTCCCTGCCACAGTGGCCATCACTGGCACCCTCGCAGCAGCTCCAAGAGTGGTCTGCAAGGTTCCAACGACAGCAAACAGGTGGGGATTACTGTGTGCACGCACTGTGCTGAGGACATTATTTACATGGATCCATCCAACCTTTATCACCTCCCCAGAAGGTAGCACCAGATTCGCCCCATTTGACAAATGGGGACACTGAGGCACAGGGCTGTTGAGCAGCTTCCTAGTTCTCTTGGCAAAACCGTGGCAGAGCCGAGGCTGGAGCCTGGGTTGCGCTCACTCCCGAGTCCGCGCTCTCGGCCACTGCCCTGTGATTTGCCTCGGAAACAGCAGATGAGGGGGAAGCTTTTCAGTGGATTCTGGGTGCTCGGGGGAAGATGTCCTTTAATCAGAGGCACTAAAATGACTATTCGTTGCCTTGAGCTCTCTTTTCGAGGAAAATCACAGGATAGTGGCAAAATACTAAATGTTGTCATATTTCCCCCTCTCCCAACCTCTTTTAAAAATCTAGGCACCCAAAACAAAGGTGCCAATGGATGGAAGAAAATAAAGGAGATCTCAGCGTGGGATACAGCAAGAGCTCGCGTGAAATTCACAATTCTGAACGGGAGTCAGCTCTGACTTACAGGGGCACGGAGCAAGCTGCTCTGTTTGTGACTATGACAGTAATCCCAGCACACGGCAGAAAAGGGGGAAACAGGAAGAGAGAGAAAAACCCTCCACCCAGCAATCCAGCCAACCTCAGCCTGCGGGCCACTGCTCTCCCTTAAGTCTTTTTTCTGACCGTTTTCTTCGTTTTTTCCAGACGTGTCAGTATAGTGCACATCCCGGTGTGCATCCAGCACAGCAATCTACTTTCTAATAGAAGGGACTGTTCCTAAGGCAAGGTGGGCAAGACGCAGCACGGCCCCACAAAAGGCCTCGTCCCTCTGCAGGGGAAGGGTGTCTCCTGAGGGGCGCGCTGTTGGACTGCTGCCGGCTGTGGCGCTGCAGCTGGCATTTCGCTCTGAGAGCGTTAACTGCAGTACCCATGCACCCCGCTCTGATGGGAGTTTCCCAGGTGGTAGACCGTACTCCCAGCCAAGACAGAACGTGGCAACTGGATTTTCCACCATGCTCCAGTGGTGGCAGGCACTGGCACTGTGGCAGCCAAGCAGGGAGAGGGGGCAAATACCTGGCAGGGACACGAGCCAGGCACCAGGTGCACAGCTGGGGTTCCAGTCTTTCTGTGTGGAATGGTAGAAATCCAAGAACACCAGACCAAGCAGGCTTATGTACCTGGTAAAGCTGTCAAGACTGTTTCTTTAGAAGCCTTTCACCATTGCTCAGTAAAGTGTTCTTTTTACAAGTGGACTGTAAGGGGAAACCTAATGAGTAACAGGAAAAAAAATCTGTTCTTATTGAGTCTGTGCAAAGACCAGATTTCCTTTGACTTTTCACTGTTGATGGATGCTACACCAGTGATTGATTTACTCTAGCCCTTATATCTGGACACTTTGTCTATAAACATAAGATTCTACACCCAAATGCAGGGCTTCTGCTGTATGATGCAGCCAAAACCAGAGGTTGCAAACTACGGGCCTAGGCTTGGGCTGTGTTTCATTTGGCTGGTATTGTAATTCAAATAAAGAAAGTTTAACAATTAGGAAATGTTATGTAAAAGTTCATTATTGATTGGCACCGTGACTATTAGGCTCTCTCTTTACCCCTGCCTTGCTTTTTCTTGTAAACAAAATGATCCCCCTTGTTATTCTAGTCCAAATTCTCACTCGCTGTGACAATGAGACAGTCCATAGCGGTACAGGGTGGGAAACACAAACCCTGCAATTAATTTACATATTTTCTGTAGGAACAGATGAGTCAGGCTAGGAACATTTTTCCAGACTTAGCTCTTTCTGGACTTTCCAAAACAAAGAGGAGACCAAATCCCTGCAGCGGTCTGGGTGACTTCAGCCTTCCCTGATCGTCTGCCCAGTGCCTTTGTGCCCAGGTCTCAGAATCCAAAGCACAAGGGTGTGAACATGAATGATCCATGACATTATCCCCCAGCAGGTCAACTCCAAAGGGTTTTAAATATGCATGTGCACTTGAAATTGTTGAGTCTCTCCAAATCTATGTTCTGTAGAAGGAAAGAAATTATTCCAATTGATGTCCCCTCTACCTACCCCTGGCAAGACCATGAGACAACCACGAACACATAAACTTGCGATGCTGTGAAGGTGCAGATGTTACCACTCTCCCCAGGCCCTTCTCCACCAATCCGCATGGCAGGGATCCACAGCAGGTTTTGGACAATACCTTTTCAACAAGTACTTAAACCAACTGAATTATCTTTTCATTTCTAGAAAGTTTGTTTTTCAAAAATTACGATTCATTGTAAAAAAGTTGGAAAAATACAGTAATGTTTAAAGAAGAAAATGTTAACGACTCACAACAGCCAAATCAAAAACACCACTGGGTACGTTTTCCTTCTCTGCATTTTGAACATAGTAGGGATTATAATGTACACACAATTTATCTTACGCTTTGAAGCCCAGGGGACACCCTAGGCATTAAATTCCTGTTACTAAAACCTATTCAAAAATACTTTAAAAGCCAAAAACCACTCTATTCTATAGCTGTAGGATAACGTGCTAGACATTATAGTTGGTCACCTGATGTTTCCAAGTTTTATTACTTTATTATAAATAACACCGCACCTTTGTACATAAAACACAGAGTCCCCAAATTAAAGGAAATGGCTCAAGTAAAGTCCCTTAATACACGTTGCTACGATGTGGCTGGAAAGGGTACACCTGCTTTCGCTTATTTTTATGTTTATTTAAACCTCAGAGCAACGATGATTGGCAAACAGGAGCTTAACTGACATCTTGGAGCTCAAAACATAAGAAGGAAAGGGGCAGAGTCAGCGTCCTCGTTTCCTCTCTAGTTCATGGGAGGCAGATACTGCAGAGAGGGTGGGAGGGGAGTAACCAGGCACAGCAACTGTAAAGAGGTCAAATGACTTCCAAGTCCAAACAGAGAAGAAGAAACCTGATAGCGAGCTTATGCATTTATGCCACGTGATATGCAAACCACAGGTCAGGGACAGATGCCTCTTTGTAGAACCTGGGTGCCCAAAGCCTTGTTTTGTTCGCCCTCATGGTTTACAAGGGAAAAGACTGAGCATTTTTCACATAAATAAAAGTAGAGAATTTTAGAGCCATAAACTGAATTTCTCACCTTTCGGAGTCTTGCAAGGAGACCTGCTACATGCTCATGCTGTTCTGATTTAGCAAGATCTTCTGGTGTCTTTCCGTCCTGTTAGAGAAAAAGTGTTAGTTTCTTTCCTCTGAGAGAGAGGGCTGTGTGTGTTCCATACACCAGTTCCACCCCTCCGAGGCAGAATCAAGCCTATCCTTGGATGCCTATCAGAAGCAAGTCAGGGGGACAAAGAGTGTGTCTGGATTAGCTCCTTATCTGTGGAATGCTTATTTCTCTTGACTGTCCAGGAGGAAGAGAAGAAGTAGGAACGCAACATACATTGGTGTCTTGCAGTCCAACAGGGAGATGCTAACTCTCACCCCAGCTGGGCAATGAATAAAGATTGTCATTAGATGCCAAATTCTAGTCAGTGCTAGCTGATGTCTTACAATCAATATATGGGCAAACCTAGCCCTCACATGATGCCATCCCTGGTAATTACTGTGCATTTCAAAAAAGACTTAGTTTGACAATTTTTAAAAATTTTTAAAGTTCTTAATTATTAGGTATGCATTATAGTTGTATGTTTTTATAGGATACATACGATGTTTGGATAGAGGCATACAAAGTATATTAATCAAATCAGGTAACTGGGGATCCATCACCTCAAGTATTTATCATTTCTTCATGTTAGAAACATTCCAATTCTACTCTTAGTTATTTTTAACTAAAGTATACCCTAACTTATGGTTGACCATGGTCACTTTGTTATCTTATTGACAGGCAACTTTGACATATTTTTGGTAAACTTAAGACAAGGAAAAAGAGCTCACAGCACTTTGGTGCTTGCATTTTAATAAGAGACTTTCTTTCCTAGGGCTCCAGTTTCATACTAAAGGGATTCATTTCTGTTTCTACACCATGAATTTGCACGACGATGGCAGACATTTACCCTGAACACCTCTTAACACCAGGCAGACCCAGTTCCTGGTGCTTGGCATGCAGTAACACTGAAGTCACCCCTGGGAGGCAGGAGCTACCGCTGTGCCCATGCCACCAAGGAGAAAAAAGAGGCTTAGGGGCTGTTCTATTGCTGTTTTGGACATCAAAAACTTCAAAAGTAGAAAAGATGAGAAACAATTTTCAAATAAATGAATAGGACTTTAAAAAAAAACAAAACAAAAAAAATGAGAAGGATTTATCCTATCTAAAATGTGTGTCAATAACAAACAGAGTTGAATCCCTATGGAAGCTTAGGGATGTCCAAAATCTGTTTAACAGAAAACCTCCCAATTCCTCAACTTAATTCTCTGAGCCATGACTGGGGTCCCATTAAACCAGCCTTTCTCCATCTCAGCACTATTGACATTTTGATCCGGGTAATTCTCTGTTGTGGAGTCTCTTCTGTGCCTTCTGGGATGTTCAGTAGCATTTCTGGCTTTTATCCACTAGGTGCCAGTAGCATCCCCCAACTCACATTGCAACAGCCAAAAAATGTCTCCAGATATTGCCAAATGTCCCCAGAGGGGCAAAACGGCCCAGCTGAGAACCACTGGTATAGACTGACTGCCAAGGACCACCTGGGAGCTCCAGAGGAGGCCTGTTTTATGTTCAGGACTGCCTGTCACTCTGCTCCTATAAGTCCTGAAACGTCTCCACAGGGCAGGGAAGGGCTTCTAGCTTGCTCTGGGGTGAATTAGGTGCCTTATCAGACACTGCATTTCCAACCAGAGGTGCATAACCAATCCTCTAGTTCCTTTACTGACATGAGAGAAGGCCTTGGTTACATGGTTTCCAAACTTCACTGCACGTTGG
Organism: Mirza zaza; assembly: GCA_008750895.1. Classification (NCBI taxonomy): domain Eukaryota; kingdom Metazoa; phylum Chordata; class Mammalia; order Primates; family Cheirogaleidae; genus Mirza; species Mirza zaza. The sequence continues at coordinate 147,448 of VSMD01079163.1, read as the reverse complement.
AACACCTGGGGATCTTGGAAAAATCCTGCTCACTGGCTCTCACCTGGACACTGCTGTCATCAGCATGGCATGCGACCTGTGCCCCCAGGTGATTCCACTGAGCAGCAAAGTTTGGGAACCTCTGCCCTAGTGAGAAGAAATCTGAGCCTTGACTTAAGTTTCCTGCCCGCTGCCGTTTCCTCTTGCAGACCCCCATGCGTAGGCAGCACAGGCGGACCGTCGCTGCCACGGGTTACTCTCCACCACTCGGCCTCTCGACAGACAAGAGAACCACCAGCAACAATAATTCCTCACCGTTGCCCTGCACTTCACAGTTGGAGAAATGTGTATCTCTAAAGGACACTGTTCAAGCTTCCAAAAGAAACGTCTGCCAGCGCAGTGGACACGGTTTGAACTTTGGAGAAGAGGACCCAGGATGAGGTCCTGAGCCTGCCCCTCCCCGCTGAGCGGTCAGTCACTTGGCCCCCCCGCGCCGGGGTTTCTTCACCTGCCTGCACAGGTTCTTGAGTGGATGAGAGAAAACCAAACGGAAAGAACCAGCCCAGTGCCGGGCACAGAGGAGCACACAGTGGTAAGTCTTAATAAAACAGCTGAGAATTTCCCCAAACTACCTGGTCTGCTGTCCGGGAGGGAAACGGGCAGGAGCTGGGTCTCTGCTTTCTGGTCTTGGCTCCACTGGGTGCCGAGCGAGGTGCTAAGGGCCCTGGGCCACATCTGGCATACGAAGTGACTTTATCACCTGCCGCCCTCCTGCTTACACACAGGGCTCTCAGGGACCCAACAAGTGCGTGCATTGAAAGATACAGAAAGAAGGTGGAGTGTCTCAGCACCCAGCTGTCCATCATCTCAACGTGGGGCCTGTGAGCCTTGGGGACCGAGTGACTGGAAAAGGATGATCTGGGCCCAGGAATCCGTGTGTCTTTTGTGTACTAGCAGCACCTCCACTGCATGTCTAGCCCTGGGCAGCAAGTCCCAAGTTGGCACCAGGACATGGGGAGAAACTCATGGAAAGGGCTAAAGGTCACTTCACTCACTGTGTTCAGGAAGCTAATCTCCCAATGAAAAGATGATCTGAAAGAAATATGTACAATAACTTCCCCAGTTTTCAGACAGTGTGGGTGCAAATGATAGATTTTTTTAAAACCACAGAATTATAAAGGTCCATCCATTTAGCTAGGTCCACCCAGTCAACAAACATTCCACGTCCTGGGCACTTTGGTGTCATTCCTTCCTTCCTCCCTCTTTTCATCCAGTAGATATTTATTGAGCTCCCATTATGCACAACCCTGGGGAAACAGCAGTGAATAAAACCAACAACAGTCCCTGTTCTCATGGGATATAAAATCTAGTGGATATCATCAGCAAAGAGTGAGAGTTTGACCTCTTCTGCCCCCATTCAGACACCCTTAATGCTCCTCTCTTGTCTGACGGGTATAGCAAGAACTTCCAGCATTATGTTGAATAGAATTTTGGAGATAGTGGACAAACTTGTCTGGTTCCAGTTCTAAGTGGGAATGCTTTCAATTTTTCCCCATTCAATATGATATTGGCTGTCGGTTTGTCATATATGGCCTTAATAATTTTAAGGAATGTCCCATCTATGCCTACTTTGTTGAAGGTTTTTATCATAAAAGTGTGCTGGATTTTATCAAGTGCTTTTTCTGCATCTATTGAGAGAATCATATGATCTTTGTTCTTGTTTTTATTTATGTGGTGAATTACATTTATAGATTTGTGTATGTTGAACCAGCCTTGCATCCCTGGGATAAAGCCCACTTGGTCGTGGTGAATTATTTTTTGTTGTGCTGTTGGATTCGGTTTGCTAAAATTTTGTTGAAAATTATTGCATCTATATTCATGAGGGATATTGGTCTATAGTTTTCTTTTATGGCTACATACTTTCCTGGTTTGGGAATCAAGGTGATTTTGGCTTTGTAGAATGAGGTGGGGAGGATACCATCCTTCTCAATGTTTTGGAATAATTTCTGCAGTATAGGTATGGGTTCTTCTTTGTATGTTTGGTAAAATTCAGGTGTGAACCCATCTTATCCAGGACTTTTTTTCTTTTTGGAAGAATTTTTATTACTGCTCCAATTTCTGCGCTTGATGATACGCTATTATACCTAGAAAATCCCAAGGATTCTGTCAAGAGACTCCTGGAATTGATAAACGAATTCAGTAAAGTCTCAGGATACAAAATTAATGCACACAAATCAGTGGCATTCATATACGCAATAACAGTCAAGCCGAAAATCAAATCAAAGACGTAACACCTTACACAATAGCATCAAAGAAAATTAAATATTTAGGAATATATTTAACGAAGGAGGTGAGAAACATCTATGGGGAGAACTACAAAACACTGAGAAAAGAAATTGTAGATGATGTGCACAGATGGAAATCCCTACCATGCTCATGGATTGGTAGAATCAATATTGTTAAAATGTCCATTCTACCTAAAGTGATCTACAGAATTAATGCACTCCCTATCAAAATTTCACCATCATTCTTTACAGATTTAGACAAAATAATTCTATGCTTTGTCTGGAACCAGAGAAGACCTCCTATAGCCAAAACAATCTTAAGCAAAAAGAAAAAATTGGGAGGCATCAGTCTGCCAAACTTCAATCTTTACTGCAAGGCTATAGTAACCAAAACAGCATGGTACTGGCACAAGAACAGAGTTGTAGACCTTTGGAATGGGACAGAGATCCCAGATATAAAACCATCCTCATATTGTCATCTAATCTTTGACAAAGCAGACAAAAGTATACATTGCGGAAAAGAATCTCTCTTCAATAAGTGGTGCTTGGAAAACTGGATGACCACATGCAGAAGATTGAAACTGGATCCCTACCTCTCACTTCTCACGAAGTGGTTGGGTCACACTGCACACACTGGAGGGGCTGGGACAGAGGAGGTCTCCTGGGTGCTCCTGACCCCATGATTGCCTCGAGATGCGTTTCTCTCTGTTACCACCCTGTCCCTGTCGGTGACTGTTGTGTCAGCGTCCCTTTTCCATTTCTAGAAGTTTCCTGAGGGGCACGCCTGTCTTGTCACCACTGGACTCCCTGTCCTTAGCAGTGCCTGGTGCCAAGCACATGCTCGGTGTTTGCAGAATGAATGAATGAGATGTGGGACAAGTGCTGCTGGGTGGAGTGGCTCCGGCACCCGAGGGAAGGGCCTCGGGACAGGGCGGGTGGCAGGGGGAGAGCGGGAAGGTGCAGGGAAGGATGCCTGAGCAGGGTGCCAGCAGGACCGAGGAAAAGCCATCGTGGGGGAGGGCGGAGGTACTGCGGCCAACAGAAGGAGCCCTGCGGCGGCAGCTGCCACACACTGGAGCAGCCCCAGCCACACTGCTGCTATTTGGCAAGAGTCAGCAGCTGGCATTTTCAAAGATGTCCCTGCGAGTTTTTTTATGAGTTTTTTCTAGGACAAAAAAATACTTTTTTTCCTAATAAAAATGCATATAAACGCTCTGTTACGGAGTAACTGGACCCCATGCGCAGACAGGACTGAGCAGGACTGGACAACGACACGCCAGGCCTAGCAGGTCACGTAGGACAGGGTGGGTCTGTGCTGGTCCCAGAGGGGCCCTAGGAAGGGCAGCCACCCCACACAGAGCGTTGGCAACGACCGGGCTGGGAGGGAACACAGTGCGAGGCCCAATGCCGCACAGAGCAGGCCTGTCACTCTGGGGAAGGAACGACATGGAGATACTGTGAGTGCACTGAGGGAGGGGACATCCCGGACCAGAGGTCAGCAAGCGCTTTCTGTCAAGGGCCAGGGAGTAGATGTTTTGGACTCTGTGGGCCACACAGTCTCTGTTGGAGCTACTCGACTCTGACACTACGATGTGGAAGCAGCCAGAGACTACAAAATGCAGGGGGCATGGCTGCGTCCCAATAAAACTTCATTTGTACAAACAGGCAGCAGCCGGATTTGGCCCGAGAGCCACAGTTTGCTAACTCCTTGATGATCTCCAGGAAATGAGGCTCTATTGCAACCGCAGGGCCCTGATGTTGGCTGCCACATTGAGAAGACTCTTGATCTCCTTAGAGAATCACCTTATGTCAGCAAGGCTCTAATCCATGAGTTCCAGGACTTTCCCAGCGGAAGGGGGACAGTCGGCCACTGCTGGGCCAGCAGCACGGCAGCCATGGTCTCTCACCACGGCAGTGATGCTGCAACTGCGTCTGATTGGCTAACGCATTTCCCTCTTGGTTTTTTCATGAAATGTGAACCAAAGAATTTCCTCTGTTGGGATGAACTACATCTGGAATGGGGAGAGGGAGCAAAGGGAACTGAAGAAATTTAATTTACCAACATTTTCAGAGCCGGGCATGGTGGTGCTCAAATGTAGTTCCAGGAGTCTCACCCTGGGAAACGTAGGGAGACCCCATTTATAAAAAAAACTAAAAAATAAAAACATAAAAATGTGCAGGCCACTAGCAAAGCCAGACTCCTTAAACAACAGAGACCTGCTCTTGTGCCTGTGGCATGTGGCAGCCTGGCCTCTCGGGCGAATGTGGGGACCACACCCTGCAGCGAGAGTCTGACCTCCTCCAGATGTGCCTAAAGGCTCCCCAGGAGGCCCGAGTGCCCTGGGGCGAGGGGAGCGGTTAGGAAAGCAAAACGTACAAATCTCACGACGACGCAGAGGCCCTGTTGCATGACATGGGAACAGAAAGGCCAGTGGGACCCAGCAGAAGGTCCTGGCAGAGCAGGGTGCGGCGAGATGAGAAGAGGAGGAACATTGCTCGAGATGACACTGGCGCGTGTGGGCGAATGTTCACACAACTGTAACACCAGCTTCTCTGCTCTAGAGCGCGTAGCCGGGCTAGCCCTGTCCCCTCTTGCCCCAGAGGCCCAAGCCCCCCGCCCCAGCCCCGTCCTGGCCGGGCCCTGGCGGCACTCACCGCAGTCACCACCTCCACGCCCGCGCCCATCAGACAGAGGTACCGCACCACGTCCAGGATCCCGTTGCTGGCCGCAAGGTGCAGAGGTGTTCGTCCACACTGGGGGAGAAAAAACACCAGAGAGTCCTTCTCACGCTGCTGCAGAGGCTAAGGTTCAGGCAGTGCACGCAAGGAGCGGGGTGGGGCAGCAGGAAGGAAGATCTGGGGTCGTCAGGAAGACAGAGGAGACACTGTCTCCTTTCTCTAGAAACTTTCCATCCACTGAGGCAGGCCGCCAGGCGGAACGTTCTCAAGTACTTCACAGCTAAAGGAGTCACTTCAAAATGCAATTTCAAATGAAGGAGTGGGCGGCTTATCATGGGATAACTAAATTAAGTTTCCTGCTGTGCTGGCGGGAAGGAAGAAGGAGGGAGCCAAGAGCTTCGGGGCAGCAAAGTTTTAGCAAGATTTGCCCCGTAGTTCAAATTTAGACATAGCCAGGGGAGAAAAGAGAGAAGGACAGATACTGAAGACACTGCAATGAGTGAAATTTCAAGGATATGCTCACTCACCTAATTTTTATTATGCCTATGGTTCCCAGACTGTGTGCTAAGGCACCTCAGGGCACTGCAGTGAAGTCACAGGGGTGCCAAAGAATATTGGAAGTTTTCGATGGAGCCACCTTGTGCAGACACCAAGTGAACTACTAGCTCGAGGTAGTTCAGAGTCTCATCACTAGATTGTACCACCTTCCCTTTAATGGTATAGCGGTTGCTATACTAGGAAGCCAGTATCTTGAGACATTCACTGTGGAACAGGAAGTGAGGGCAGCTTGTCCAATCTGAGCCCAAGGTTTGAGAAGCTGTGCAGTGCCCAACAGGGTGGTTATATAAGAATGAGATTAAAATAGTGGTTTTCTTTCAATTTTTGTGTATTATTTTTCTTAATGGTTACTAAGTTGTTAGGACATACTTACTAAGGCGATTGTACTGAACCACTCAATTTATGAACATAACTGTCAGGTATTTCTTCGGCCCTAGGGGAACTGTGAAAAGAAATTACTGAGACCCTAAGGATGTTGTGAACTGAAGAAGTGTGGGGATCTCTGATGGATGCCGTCCATTGGTAAATAACTGTTTCTGTTATGAAGTTAACATGCTCTTTCAAATATCCAAACAATAAGAACAACATACAATAGAAAGTAAATGTCCTCCCTCCCTACTCCCTCCCCTCACCCCTGCCTGCCCCCAAGTCCTCCTGCCTGGAGCCGTCCCTATTTAATATTTTGTCTTTTGCAGCAGCATGGATGGAACCGGAGGCCATTATCTTAAGTAGAAGCAGCCAGGCACAGAAGAACAGATATCACATATTTGTACTCCTAAGTGGGTGCTAAAAAACATGCACATGTGGGCGTACAAAGTGGAGTGACAGATAATGGAGACTCAGAAGAGTGAGGGGTGGGGGTGGAGGATGATGAGAAGTGGTGAGGGATACCCTAAAATCCCTAACTGCACCACTGTGCAATAAATGCATGTAATAAATGTAACCTCATATATTTGCACAAATAAAAGCGCTGTTGGTGCATTTCCTTCCAAGCTCTTACCAATGAGTCCTTAATGGGAGTGAAATAATTTAAACAGCCAAGATGTGATCATACCCAACCTTCTACTCTATCGCTTGCTTTGTCCACCTAACAACAGATTGTGACTACTTTTCCATATCTGTCACCAAAATCAATCACATCCTTATGAATTCCTGAATCGTGTTTGCTGTGTGGCTGCGTCGTGGTTCACTGAGCCGGCGCACTCGGGTGGACGCCCAGGGAGGTCCAATTCTGTGTGGCACAACTAGTGCAGCAGTGTGCACGCACATTCATATTTCTTATTATCCTCTACAGTGATCTAGAAAGAGTTATTAAGCATTCAAATATCCTAGAGTTAACAAGAGAAGGGAAAGAGAAGCTTTCAAAGGTTTGGAAGAAGTGTCTGGAAGATGCAATGTAAGGGAGATATGATTCCGGCTGAGAACAAAAGGGAAGAACTCTCTTCCCTTTTGCAGAAGGGAAGAGAGTCACTGAGGAGGAGTGTGATGGGGTGGAGGAAACTGACACTTTTGAAGCCCCCGGTTTTGGACAGAACAAAATCTAAAGTCCTAAGCATGATATTCCAGGTCTGCCACCACCTGGACCCAACGTCTCTTCCTAGCTTCATTTTATGCCTCTCCCCATTACCTGCCATCTAAATACCTACCCAACCCCACTAGTGTCAGCGACAGGCCCCAGCAGACATACTCGCTCCCCTCATGTGAAACAGGCATCCTCTATTCCCTCTGTCAAAGCCCTAATCATTTTTACGTCATCACCTGTGAAAAGTCTTCTCTGATTTCTTTAATGTCCAAATTGCTGCATCTATGTTTCCGAAGCACCTGTGCCCTTGTTACAGCAGTGATGACAACATGACATGCTGCGCTATCTGCATGTGTACGTGTCTGTCTAAAAGCAGCCCCAGAGCAGAAACATTCACTCTGGTGAGCTCCTCCCTCCACACCCCGCAGGGCCTCCGTAAACGCTCGCCAGACACAGAGTCCTCTCGTCCTCCCAGATGTGTGCGTGTGCATGTGCACACATGCACATGTGTGCACAACATGCTTTCTCTGTCTTTGCTTATAAAAAACACCAGCTCAAAAGGAACAACTGGGTGAGGGCCATGCACTCTGTGTCATCTATTTCATCTCCGTGCGTGTGTTCCCTAACACAGTAACGCAGCCGGGTTAAACAGTCACCCTCCTGATTGCCACATGAGAAGAATGAAGCATGAAGAAATGTCTGTTTCATTGCATGAGCATCAAAGATAGTGAGGAGGTCCCCAACAGGGGTAGGATCTGAACTGCCATTTTTATCTCTGGGGTAAAATTTAATCCAGACAAGGAAAAGGCAAGATGACGACACAGGGAAAGAGTCACAGTCTTCCCGTGGGTCATAGATGCCTCTGTGCCATGTCCACGCTGTCACTGGGTTGAGGGGGGTCCGTGTATACCTGATGTGCCGTGGGGGGAAATGATGCCTTTCCCTCCCCTCCCCTGCACATCTCCTAAGCCCCTCTAGAGCCCTCATCACCTTGCTTTAAAAAACATAGAAAAACAAGTGTGACACCAGCCCTTCTGAAGAAGGCCCGAGAACCCCAACGGCAGGACCTGCTAATCATCGGGGTGTCGAAAGCAACCCGGGAGCCTGTCTGCGGGCACAGGGTGCAGAATGTGTGCCCGGCACGCTTCTGACCCAGATGGGCTCTGAATCTCAGGTCTGAACTTTTCTGTGAATTCCAAGAGGTTGAAACTAGGCAAATAATGATTCTTTAGCTGAGCTCAACTCAATGACAACGTGATCTTCTGGTGGCCCTCTGTGTACCATTGCCATGCCGTATGTAGCAGAAACGCAAGTTTATGCCAGCATTTATGACTGTCATGGCCATCTGCAGTAGCAAAAACATAGAGACTTTTCCATTAAATAAGCCAGTTGTTTTAAAACATGAATGTCTGGGATTGTCTTGCTGGAATTTTAAAGAGCAAACATAGTAAGCGCACTTTTTGCATTTAGGCGTAGGGTGAAGCTGGAAGAACACCTGTTCCCTTTCTAGGTTAGGGCAAAGCACCGTGAGATGTCCGCCTCTTCCAGCCTCGTCACATGGAGAGAGGTGGTCCCAGCTGGTGGGCACACGTGAGCCCCTGAACATACAGTGGCCAAGCATAAAGGCAGTCAAATCAGTGCACGGATGTTCCTTGAAGCCGCTTTTGATTCATTTAAACAATCCAGGAAGGAAAGCCAAGGTCTTTATGCTACTTTTTATTACATTTGGCTTTCCCCTTAAGCCACTTACCTCACTGATTCGGCAAGATTAGAACAGGATAAACGAAGAAAGCAACCAGCAGCTGATGGCTGAGACCCAGGATACTGCCTGTTCATATTCCCACAATGTAAAGATTACCAATTTCAATTTTCATTAGAATTAATCACATATTATGCCAGACGAATAATTTTTTGGAGAAGTATAATTTTCCAGCTGTTTCAGACATTAATTCTTTTACCTCAAACAAATTGTACTAAAATCCTGCTGGCACTGTACATGCCATTGGTAAACAAGCATTTCCCTACAATTAAAATATTAATTCCGCTTGGACTTTGTTTTTAACACAATCATAACAGAACAGTACTTGAACTTTCATACAGCTCCAGGACTAAATCCACGTGAATATCAAACTGTTCTAGCTTATTTGGTAATTAACAGCTAGACGGGATTCAGGGACAAGCGAAGGTGGTAGCTAAATTCTCAGAGTCAACATACATAAGTTTTTTTTATGGACCAGGGATCATATAATTAATTATTATCATTTCTTCATTATTCACCAAATGATACAATCCCCTTTGTCTTACTAAATTTATTTAGCACAGAAAAAGGTATTAGGAACTTTTGACTATAAAACTCTCAATGCAAAAAGCTAACAAGAAAAATATGGTCTTATGAACCTTGATCAAATCACAATATCATCAGATGTTTTCCTAAAGACTTCGAGCTCCAGAAAGATGTTCCAATTTGTATCATGTTCTCTGATTCCTCTATAGCTGTGGTCCCCAACCCCTGGGCTGTGGCCCGTTACCAATCCATGGCCTGTTAGGAACTGGGTCTCCCATCACTGCCTGAGCTCCACCCGCACTGCGTCCATGGAAAAACCGTCTTCTATGAAATATAGGAACGGGCGGCACAGCAGGGGATGATCGGCAGGTTAGTGAGTGATGCTTCGTCTGCATTTACAGCCGCTCCCCATGGCTGGCATCACCGACTAAGCTCCACCTCCCGTCCCTACCTCCTATCCCCACATCTGCGGAAAACCTGTCTTCCATGAAACCGGTCTCTGGTGCCAAAAAGGTTGGGGGCTGTTGCTCTATAGAACCGTACACATGCACATGCACTGGATACAGTGTCAAGCCAGGCTGGGCAGGAAGTACTTGTTAATGTAATAATTTTCTGTTACTCTAGGAAATTATTCAAAAGTCACGTGTAAAATACGCCCCCAAAATGGCAGAGCCCTATGGAAGGGAACACGCCCGCATGAGCGACACTCGGTTTGAAGAGACGCAAACTGAAGCCCAAGCCACAAGCAGGGGGACGGACGGACGGAGCCAGCTGGGACGTGCAGGGGTCTTGCCCTCCGTGCGTACCTTGTTTGAGATGTCCAAGCTGCAGTTTGCTTCGCAGAGGGCCACGACGATAGGCAGGTTGCCGTCTTTGCAGGCCACGTGGAGGGGGGTGTTGCCGTGCCTGTCCTGGAAGTCCACGAAGCAGCCCTGGCTGAGGAGGGTCTTGAGGACCTCCATCTGGCACCGCCGCACGGCCAGGTGAAGGGCGATGTGCCCGTCCTGGAAACAAACCCCGTCACGGTGACTTTCGCCTGGGCGCGGGACCCCGACTCTCCACTTGCCTGCCGCCCACTGGGTGAGGTCTAATTGGCGACAAGATCAGAACTGAAAGCCCAAAGAAGGATTTAAAAAAATCATAAACCTTTCTCGGGGGGAGGCCCGTGATAATGAGAGGGAGGAGGAGGCTTTCTATGCTCTACTCTGAATGACCAGGGCCGGAGCTGACCGTGAGCTCGGTTAATTTAGGCTTGGGCTATACAATCGGACAGGGCGAATCTACACTGCTTTTTGCCTCTGAATTTATAAAGCACAAGAATTGTTGATACTCTGATGTCCTGTTGAATCAAAGTATTTGAAAAACATTTTAAAAAACATTTGCTCAGCAAACTTCACTAACGTCCTAAGTAGAGAGACTACTATTTTAACTTGCATCAGGAAAAGCTGAGAAAGCGACGTCGAATAATTTGCTTAAGAGCTGTTATATAAATGAGAAACAGATTAATTAACATGCTTAACCTCTGCATCCTACAAAAAACAAGCCTGGGAATGCATTACAGAAGCTCTGGTGAATAGACGTGTTGAGTTTTTAGGAGTTGAGTAGAGAGTTCTGAAACATTTCTATAACTCATCCGTGCTGGGGTCTCTCAGCCTCAGCGCCACTGATATTTGGGGCCGGGTAATTGTTGTGGGGCTGTCCTGCGAGCTGTAGGATGCTTAGCGGCATCACCAGCCTCAACCTACCAGATGCCAGTAGCAACCCCCACCTCTAGCTGTGACAATCGAAAAATGTCTCCAGACATTACTGAATGTCCGTGGAGGCAAAGTCACCTCTAGGTGAGAACCACTGTTTTGTACCAAGAAAATACTTCCCAAATGGCAGATACTAACTCAACTACTGCATCCCCAATCTAACTATACACAGCAACAGCACAGCCTCATTTTATGTGCAAGTTGACAATAAAAACAGATTATGCAGAATTTGCTTAATTAAAAAATGGAACACCTGGTCTAGAATTGAGATTGACAGACAAATAAGAGTGGTTTATTGTCTTTTTACAAAATAGCAGATGACGGAAGTAAATAAATTTCTTTGTTTACCTAAAAATTAATAGGGTGATGGCAATTTTAGTCCTCAACGAGGATTGTCTTGGATTCAGTGATTGTCACTGTACCTGTTCCAAAGCTAAAAAGGCTAAGAATAAAATAGAGACCAAAGCCATCTGATCAATTCATAAATGTTTTTACATGACAGAAATGAATGTTAACTATTACACAGAATCTAGAAAAGTTCACAGAATCTTTGGAACAGATAAGAAAAAGGATGATGACGATTTGCTGTATTCAAGTCTGTTATCTTAGGGAAAGGATTAAGGAGTCTCGTGGGCCCTCTAGCTCCCTTGATCATTTCTCAGTGAGTGTGACACCCTCCCTAATAAAGCACCTTGTCAGAGGCATTCAGGTCAGCTCCGTGTTCCGCCAGACACTCCACGATGTCATGGTAGCCCCTGGCGGAGGCCGTCAGGAGGGGCGTCTCTCCTTCTCGGTTCTTAATGTTCACATCACAGCCGGCTTCACAAAGGGCTTTGGCCACGGAGTAATAGCCGTGCCAGGCAGCACAGTGCAGGGGGGTTTCTTCTTCCTGGCAAGGAGATAAGTGCATAGAGGAGGAAATGCTACAATGTGAAAGACAGTGCAAGGCATAGTGAGAGTGTGGTCAAATTCAGCAGCAGAGCAAAGTCAAGGCAGCTAGGGGGAAGAGCTCATAGCTATTGGAGCAACACACGAACTGAAATGGCGACACGGTGTGAGCTGCCACCACCAACAGGCAGACCTGCTGTCCCTCCTTCATTAGTGCTCTTCCTTCAACACCGCAGTGCCTGATGAACCTGGCTGTCTCCGCACGTGACTGACAACAGCCCCTGGGGAGCCCACTGGAACCAGGGGCCCTGCTCTTCTGAACAATACAGCCTTAGTAGGGGTGGATCTGTAGCATCTTGCTTGGAGAAGTGCCTTCCTTGACTTCATCAGAAACTATGAGTGGCGGGAGAGCACTTCTCTGAGCAAGAATTCTTCTATCAGTCTTGATGCTTCAAGATGTGTCAAGCATGTGACACGAAGGTGAGTCACGACCACTACTGCTTTGGCAAGGAAGTCATGGTGGAAGCAGGCAAGGCCTTGTGGTCTGTAAGGACATGAGGCCTAGACCGTCACGATCGACAGCATTAGACACACACGCCTTCCTACGAGAGGCTGCTACAGTACAGTCGTTACAGACACGGACCCTGAAACCAGACCGTGTGGGGTCTAGGCCTGGCTCCACCACTTATGAGTTGTGCGAGCTTGGGCAAGTTATGGAACCTTTCCCTGCCTCAGTTTCCTCATCTATAAAATGGGACTAATAATAACAGTGACCTAACTCAGGGCTGTCCAGAGGACTAAATGAATGAGTGAACGAAACGGTTAGAACCGTTGCTGGCACAGCACCTTCCCCACGTTGCAATGGCGCTCCTGTTCGAGTCCCTGCCCTCTGCAATCCATGGCAGAAACCTAACTTGGGTAAAACGCCCAAGGACCCGACTGTACCCTCCGGCTGCCTGTACACCCTTGCAAAGAGCAGAAGGAGACGGGGTGTCCGCTTCCGAGACCCACCTTGTCCTGGAAATCGGGATTAGAGCCGAAGCCGCACAGTAGCTGAGCCACGTCGGCGTGGCCGTAGCGAGCCGCCACGTGCAGGGCCGTCTCTCCCGACTGCGAAAGGAACAGAGACGGCGATTCAGAGTCACCTCTGCGGGCAGCTGTGGACACCGGAACACAAGGCCCACTGCCAAGTCTGGTCCTGCCTCGTCACACACCCACTTCGGGCCAGATGCCTCTCTGTGGCAGGGTCGGGGACTCGGGTGTGAGTATTGATTAAACCCACACACCTGGCTCGCCCGTTAGTGATAAATCCCAAGTGCGAACAAACCGGTGAGAAGGGTTTCCCTTTCCCATGGTGGCTGTTCTTAATCTTCATGTATGGATCCTTCTAGCTGTGTGATTGTTTAAGACCACAATATTTCTTCTTTAATACTAGGTTTATAGTTCGATTATTTAAATGTACCGTTTTATTTATTAACCAGTTTCTAATTTCATTGCCTGACTATGCTTAGAAACTTATTTCTTACATTCTCAGAGATTTTAAAGAACCTCACTATTCGCCCATACAATAACTTCCCATGGATTAGTAACATATCCAACTCCTTTAAGATAATTTACTTATATCCATCCCCCAAATTGTCAGAATAAACAAATTTTTAAAAGACAAAAGGAGATACTTTATTACCACCTGCCAGAAAATTGCCATGATAATAAATAGGTGTCTTTGATGTGAATGTCATCCCTTAGATATGGTGCAGTACACAACCCATACAACTGTGTGTGGCAGCCTTGACTAAACGTGTCGAATTAGTCTACCAGTATTAGAAGCAGGGAAGTGTTATATAGTAAAATACATTATGGATGAGAAGGTAGAAATTCTAGGTTCAGGTTCCAGCACTGACAATTAATTCATGGGATTGCTGTGTAGACTGAATAAAACACATATAAATGAAAGCAAGGCATCTTGCTAAGTCAATAACTTTTATAACATCTTTGCCCTCCAGCAAAGCCTTACTTAATGTGCATTATCTCATTAATCTCTTGGTGCCAGTGACTGGAAGGTCAGCACTGTCAGCCACTTCAAACAAGAAGAAAATGGTAGAGGTGTGATTAAAAGCACCAGGCAAGTCAGTAAAAGAGTAGAGACTCAGGTCTCTATCTGGTTGTCTTTCTGTTAGAACTCTGAGTTTGCAAATTATGGGGAGGATCATTCACTGCTTGCATACTATGGCAACTACCTGGAAGATGTCAGCATAAGGCAGATTTTAATATTAGACAAAACCACAGGCAAAAAGAAACTTCCAACTTAAATTCTCTGCAGGAAGATTTTGGTCCTAAATCCTGATTCTTTGTGTCCTGATGCACACAGAGTGCCGGTACTCACATGCATCCTTTTATTACTTCCTCATGTTGCTCTAGGAAGAGAAGTGGCCTTACCTTGTCTTTAACATCCAAAGGGCATTTGTTCTCATTGAGAAATTTCAAGGTGTCGACGTGGCCATGCCGAGAAGCCCAATAGATGGCATTGGATCCACCCTGCATAGAAACCAACGTGGAGTCACATTTCTAGAGAGCTGATAGATTTGAGTGCATGCAGCCCTTGGAGTCATTATATCTCCCTTCCCCTGTGATAACCAATCTCAAAGAAGCAACTTCCCATAACGATAAAACCCTCATTCAATTTTATAGTTTTGACAAACGCACCATGTTCACACAAGATGTTAACAGTAGGGGCAACTCTGTACTATCTTTCCAACTTCTTTGGTAAATGTAAAATTATTTCAAAACAACAAAAAATTATTTTTCTTTTTATAAACCCTCATTTCAGCCAGTGGTTAGAATTCCCCTATTATGGAGGGCCGGATCTAGTCCATTTACAGCTCTGTTGAAAGTCTAAGGACACTGACAACAGATCCATTGTAATGACTGTCAGCTGTTACTTAATTCTGTCTACACTTCTAATGCAAGCTAGTCCTCAAAGTGTATCATCCTTACTCAGTTGCCTAGTAAACATGCAGGCAAATTCATTTCTGGTGAGATTAATCAGACAATGCAAACTTTTCCAAGTGTGACATTTCCCACTGTTGAGCAAATGTGTACAAAGGAATGCGGATCTAAAGCAACAGAGCCAAGGAGGCGATAAATGTTTGCCTTTTTCTAACATACGTGGTAGACTGTACCAGGCTCCATAAGCAGTCCGTCTTTCTTTATAGGAAACTGACAAATTAGGACATATATATTTTTTCTGTTACCTCTAGGATTCGGAGACATTTGGAAATACTTTTAAAAAATCAATTCACTTGCAATAAAATAGAATTAGGACCTTATCCTGGACATCAATTCTTGAGCCTCTTTTAATGAGCAACTGTAGTATTTGAATATTTCCGCAGCCAGCAGCAATGAGTAACGGAGGTGTTCCATGCTGGAATAAGAGAGGAAAAAAATATCCTTTTTCAGGCGTGGTAGAAAGGGAAAAGCCCAAACGATCATTGCTGTCCCCATACACCCTCCCATGGCTCAGCAGACACAGAACTGTTGCTGCTGCCAGAAGGACACACGACAGCCCTTCCTCTTTCAGATTCACATCAACAGTGACATTTTCATTCGCAGGTGGGTAGAGACTCAACAGGTGAATGAAGAAAGGCCTTCAATGCGAAAAGACCTTATTTGTGACTCAAATTGCTGTCTAAACACAAGTGATTTTTCCCGCAGTATAAAGTTTCTCATTGGAAGGCAGAGTGGAGAAGCAGATGGGGTCTTCCCACCTTGGACTTGGAGGTGCACAGCCACTGTGACCACCACCCTCCAGGACCCCTGGCAGAACAGAACCAGACCTTGTTGGGTTGGTTAACGTCGTAGTTGGACAACGAGCCCAGAAGGTGCTGCAGGCCTGGGACGTTGTCATCATTGATGGCATGGATGATGGCTTTCATCACAAAGGAGTCTTCCTCATCCTAGACAGAGATAACAGAGAAGGAAAGAAAGAGTTAGCCTACTGACCGTGATCTTCTTATCCACTTAAGAGAAAGCAGTGCTCCCCTGTTTGCAGGGGCATTCAGAGGGAAGTAAGCCGTGTAATCCCCAAATCCACACGGTCATGGAGGGAACTGGGGGTTACTGTCTGTCCCTTCCATGCAGCAAACAAACACCATCTATGATTCGCCTGGGTCCTAATGTCACCTGCATTATAATCCAGAGAACAATCAGCTTCCAAGCTTCAGATTTCAAACGATGATGATGACAAATAACCATTTGTATTTATCTTAGGAATCTGTCCAAATATAGGCCCAGAAAGCACTGTGGAAAATTTCGGGTGTAACACAGGCTCTCTTCTGGGTAAGGAAAAAGGAAAACCATAGAAGCAAACAAATGATGCCTTTGAATAAGATATTCTTAATTTGCAATTTTTCCAAGTACAGAATTGTCATTTTTTGATCACTTGAATTTCTTCTTTCTTTACATATAGAATAATAGGGTAAAATTCTCTGGTAGCTAGTCATAGTCATAAAAAAAAAGAAGAAATAGGCTCTAAAAAGGGAGAAATATAAAAATAAAGGTCAGAAAAAGGAAAATGAATGCATTTCTCCTTACAGTGGAAAAATATCTAGAGAATGCTGAACAAGTTTGTTATATCTTTGCCACTTTGTCAAAATTTTCTTTCAATAACATATTCCACAATATGGTACATTAAAACCAATGAATCAGCCAGAAAGATCCTAAACAAAATTTCTGGACTTAGATGGCTACTGACATTTCAGATCTGGAAAAACGCATCTACAGAGGCTGGACCTCTGCTAGTGGGGGCAGAACGGAAAGAGCATTTCTCTGAACTGTTTTCTATAGATCTGAATCTAAACAAACTCCATGTGGGTTTTTAATACTATGTGTATGGAATACGCGTTTAAGAATGCCATGGGTTTTCCTTTTCTATCACAATCCAAGTTATGACTATGAGACATTTGCATGAAAGTGAAAGTCAAGAGAAAGGAGAAGATTGGAGAAATAAGGCAATTATGGCAGGTCATACAATTAGCAGAACATGGGGACAAAAGAACCTGGCCTCTAGTTGGGGACCTTCCCAACTGGAGTTTCCACGGCATTCTGGGTCCTGCTTCTACCTTAAATTTTTACTGTGATACATGTATTTTTTCCCAACTGATTATTCAGGATGATTTTAATTTGCAAACTTTAATTATTCTGATCATCTCACTTCGAGTCATGATAGTTATCTTTTCCTTGGTTCCACTGTAGCCCGCAAGCAATTCCCAAACTAAGCCTTCCTCTTCCTCCTCTTCTCTCTTTTCCCCCTAACTTGTTTCTCTCCCTCGCCTTTTTATTTTTTAAAACATCTCCTATCTCATTTTATTCCACAAGGCTAGACCTGGAGCCTCGGTGAAGTGACTCATTTCAGGGGGAAAAAGAAAAAAAGAGCGCTGGTGTCTGCTGGAGTGTGATCCCCGCCCTTGGAGTCGCTAGCTCTGCCCAGGAAACGCTGACTACTCCATTACAGGGACAGGGCGGCTCCCACAGAACTCCCGTGTCTGCCCTTCCTGTAGTCCCCTTTACTCCCAGTTAACAGAGCCCTGCTGTTGGACTGTCGAGGGAGAGTCTGGTTGAATTCAGATGCGTCCAGTCATATTGGAGGAGCCAATCTGTGATTGAGTTTCAGTTTGGATTGGGGGAGAAACTGCAGAGCTGTTCTCAAGGCTCTGGGGCAGTTAATACACTGTCACTAAAGCAAGTGGGTTTGGCCGTTTGGTCCACCAGGAGACACGCCAGCGAGCAGCACGGCATTTCCCCCCATCTTCCAGTGTGTGTGTGGTGGGGGAAGGGGTGGCGGCTGCCTCCCCTTTTTGTATTACTGTGATCCAAGATTCTCCTATGTCACTGGCTATAGAGGCTCTCATTTTAGTTCACCCAAATTAGAATAAGCTCTTTCCTCTTGATTAGTCTGCCTCTCTTACCAAAATGTGTGTGTGTGTGCGCACGCATGTGTGTGTGTGTGTGTGCATGTGCGTGCATCAAGACAGGGTAGTGTTGGAGGTCACAGTGGTGGGAGTGGGGTAGAACCAACCAAATCAAAGAGAAAAGAGGAGAAAGAAGCACAAGGGTCATCAAAAATCATCCACCCCAACCCCATCCTTGAGAGGAGTGGGAACAGGCCTGGCATTTCCATGACTCCAGGTTTTCTGGGTTACTGAACAAATAGAACAGCTTAAACATCCTAAACACACAACCCTGAGAAAGATGCTCACCAAGGCAAACAGGTTTGCTTACCAGAGTATCATCGCTTCTGGCAACACTCATGTTACTTCTGGACAAGAACGACCTGGATAATCTTTGGCACAGTGATATCAAGCGAACGGATTGCTTTAAAAAAGAAAAGAGTCAGGGGAAGAGGAGGAAGACCTTATGTAACAATAGTCAAATTAGTGCAAATGACAAAGTCTTCGAGATAGTGCTCACTGCTAACAGTGTGCATTCCTCAGGGGTGGGGAATCCTAAAGTAGGTTGCATTCTATCTGCTTACAGAATAATTCTATAGGTCTTACAAATCAAGACAACAGGATAGAGAGAGATTCTTCCCATAGAGAGAGATTTTTTCCTCTGCATTTCATTATTAAACTACAGAGCTGGACACCTTGCATCCCTTTTCTCTCCATATTTTGTTCTCTACTTGTTGAAGAATGTGATTACCCTACAAAACCCTCCTTGCAGGTTCCCCCGTGGAGAAGCACAGAATGCAGGGACCTTGCTCTATGTCCTCTGTGCCATGTGGGCAGTAATGGTAGCCAATGTGATCATGGCATACAACTGTCGAAACCAACAGGTGGGACCCCTTAGTTACAGAACAAACATCTCTGCATTTACACTTAAAAGCAGAAGCAAACAGGTAGGGAATGTGAGAAACAAGTGGTTCTCTTTTTTTTTTTTTTTTGAGACAGAGTCTCGTTCTGTTGCCTGGGCTAGAATGCCATGGCGTCAGCCTAGCTCACAGCAACCTCAAACTCCTGGGCTCAAGTGCTCCTCCTGCCTCAGCCTCCCAAGTAGCTGGGACTACAGGCATATATACCACCACGTTCAGCTAATTTTGTTTTTTTCTATTTTTAGTTGCCCAGCTATTTTTTTCTATTTTTAGTAGAGATGGGGGTCTCACTCTGGCTCAGGCTGGTCTCAAACTCTTGACCTCAAGTGATCCTCCCACCTTGTCCGCCTGGAGTGCTAGGATTACAGCCACCTCACCTGGCCCCTGTTCTCTCTCCATTTTAAGCCTAATTTTAAGGGCTCCTTTGAGAATGTAGTGCTGTGGTCCTCTTGATCCCAATCAGGGCACCCCAAACTTGGTGGGTGTGAAAATGAGGCACACTGCTGGCCCAGTGCCAGGGAGACACAGCAGGTACCTGCTTCTTCTGGGTTTGACCTGGCCCTGGGCACAGGAAACGAAACCATCCTGTCACCTTTTGAACCTAGAAGTTTGATTTGTTCCCAGACGTCAGGAATGCCTTTAGAGCCTTTTCCCATGCAGCCCGGGTGCAGGCAGTGTGCACTGAGGAAGAAGAGGCCACACTGCAAATGCTCACAGTGCTGCCTCACCCACTCCCCAACTGCTTCCAGACAAAGGCTGGGTGTAGAGAGCCATGTACACAACTTCCCTTATAAACGCGATCTCATGCTGCTTACCACAAAGAATGAATTTATTTAAAATGCAACTTGTGGTATTAGCAAAAGACTTCACTATAATTTTATTGTGCTGATTTGAAAATTTGTCTTGGGAATGATTTTGATAAATAGTACAAAATTACATTTGAAAGCATGAGTTAAATAGGGCTGAAATACTGTTTTTGTTTGTTTTTGAAAATAGAGTAATGGTGCAGAGGATGACAGAGTCAATTAAAAAGAGGAGAGGATGCATTTTCCACACTACCAGTGTCAGAGAAGATGAGCCCTGACCACAGAGAGCTCCACGGAGGAAACAGAATTTGGTAATTCCTCCAAGTCACACAATCTTACTTTCCATTTTTTCCGGGCTGCAAACTTCTTGAACTTCTCCATGTTTACTGCCGATGCTTTTCTACTAAGAGCTTGTTGCGTATCTTTAGGCTAAAACGAAAGTCCAAGAAAAAAACTTAGAGCTCTCAAATGACAGAAATGTTGTTCTATGACAACTTTTTTTGAAAGTTCTCATAATTCAGGATGCTTACATGGTCACTTTACCAAAATAGAATGACACGGTGGGACGGCATGCAAGATCTAGGGATTTGGTCTCAGTAGGCTAACTCTTACGTCGCAGGCTGTGATAAAATCTATAAGGAACGGTCTTGGGGACAAGTTGAGCTTACAGCCAAACCGAATTACAACTTTCACGCTGATCCGCTTGGGAATGGCAAGATTCATGGTGAAGCCGTGTTCTGAGGCATTTGAAGTTGGGTACCATCAAGTAATTTGGAGCTGGGTGGGACCTCAGAGGTTGGCACTTTCAGCCCCTCCTTTCTGCTGGATCTTTTCCAGTAGATGCATTTAGCCATCTAGGGGAGCCTAGGCAACTGTTGCCCCGGAACCTGCTTTTGTAGCCTGCTTGTTCGTTCCATGATTTTGTTCTGTGACTGTCATATTTCCACACCCTTAGTCCTTTCTGCCCTAGGCTGAAGCAACTTTAATCCAAATGCCAACAGGGCCAGGCAGGTAATATAAAGGTGTAATACGCCAGGGTGGCCACGTGCCCTCAGGCAAAGGCACCTGTGCTCAGGGTTGGCAGATCTTCAGGTTTTTCAAGAGAAGCTGGAAATACAGATTTCATATGCTATTTACATTCTGGAAATTAATTCAAATTTTTAAAAAAATTCTATTTGGGCCAGCACCCCACAGGTCAAACCAAACATGGCTGTTGCATGGACTTGACCTTTTACGATTCTGCTTCATGATGGCTTACTCCTCTCCCTCCACCTTGGTGATCACTAGGATACAGTCTAATATGTCAGTCTGTCTTAAAATATAGCATCAATAGCAAACAATACTATAGGTATAACTTGTGGTTAGCAGTACTCTAGGACAAATAACTCCCAGAGCGCTCCAACTAATCACTTAGAAAATAAGCTAGACAGCAACATAATATGCAACTTACTTTGATCCAGGGATGCTGCAAACTATCTTGAATTGTCATTCTCTTCCTTTTTGGGGAGATAGAAAGAAAAAAAGTGCTGTGACTATAGCAGCAAACACTACGGTTATCTCCGTGCTGGCTGTGTCTACCATGCAGACACTCTGGAAAATGCAGTTTAGGAAAGAAAGCCAAAAACGACATCGGTCTCTTTGTGATTATTTTGTTGTATCCGCAGGGACTGCCCAAGCAAGTACAAAGGGCCCTGTGTACGTTTTCTGAAACATTTCAGGTGGCATGCTGCCCTTTGTCAGTTGCAACCACCAGGGTCTGGGAAAGGTGGCCACATGCACAGAGCAGGTGCTGGCCCCTGGCTAGTGGAGGCCATGGCTGAGCATCTTTCAGGGACAGGGGACACTCACTTTGGATCCTTGACCAGAAGTCTTCTTATGAAATCTTTGGCTAGGGCACTGGTATTACTGAAGTATTCTTCCTCAAATTCATAGTTGACAGCGGATACATTTGCTAACGTTTCTTGCTTAGTGTCTCCAAGAAATGGGGAGGCCCCACTTAGGCTGTTAGAAATAAAGTTGGGTGCAGAATATTAATGACAAACCCTTGTGTCGCCATTTTGCTCCTATAACATCTGCTAAGGGGACTATGGAATAAGATAACCTGGTGCTTGAGTAGTCACTTTGGAGTTTGGCTATATTTCATAAGGCATTTAACTATCACAAACAAAAGCTTCACTTAATGCAAAAGATTCACTTAACATGTTAATTTGGAACAGTGTCTAGCAGTTTAAAAGAAACCTATTTTCTCAGCAGTGATGGACAGCCATGCTTTCTTTCAGCAATTATGCTACAGTTTCTGATGACTCATTTCAAATTAGGAGAAAATGTTTAATTAGTATAAACTAAACATGTTTTGGGGGTGTAAAATGAGTATGTTTACATAAAAGGATGCATAAGCTGAAGAGATCAACACAGCACATTTAATGGTTAATTAAACATATGGTCTCATAGGAGGGGAAAGGATATGAGCTGAGGATTTTGCTACTTACAGAATATAGGTTATTACTCCGATACTCCTAAACACAAAACAAAACAAAAGCTTGTCAGAAGAATAGTAGAATAAATCAGAAAGATAACACCACCAAGGACATGCTCCTTACCACATATCCGCCTCAAGACCAAGAGGTTCATAGTTGACTATCTCAGGAGCTAAGAGGAAATAAACATTCACTTAGCTTGAGAAGGAAGTAAAAGACTCTACCTTCACGTAACAACCATAAACATGTACCAAGGGAATGGTCTCGCAGCAGGCCAAATCCCGCCAGCATAACGTTCACGAGATGTAAACGACCACAGGAGGGAAGACACTTACCGACAAACTCTGGCGTCCCAAATATGTTTTTAAATTCATTGCCAAAGTCAATTTTATGGGCCAAGCCAAAGTCGATGATCTTGATCCGAGGCTTGGGGACATTTCTATCCAACAGCATTATGTTCTCAGGCTTTAAGAAGAGAGAGAAAGAGAGAGAAATAAAAAGCTATGATATGTTATGCTAAAGACAACAAAGTAGCTCTTCCATTCCACAAAAAAAAAAAGACCCCAAATAGGGAGAAAAGGTGATTGAAGGAGAACCCCAGGGAAGAGAGAAGTTTTGGTCACGCCCTCCCCAGAGCAGCCCTGAGGTAAGGGTCAGGGGCAAGTGGTTCCCGTGGCAGGGGTGCCAGGAACACTCAGTGGGGAGGGGGTACCAGAAACAGGGGGCAGCCAGGGCAAGGTGGCCCATCGAGGCAGGGGACTGCAGCACCATCCCTCTGAGGAGCTGGGACAGGAGGAGCAGGGCTCAGGTTCACTGCACCTGAAGCATGAGGGAGCTGGGGTCTTTACCCACCACCGCCCTGTCCTCCACTGCCGAGAGCTGCGTCTGTGGGCATGTCTTCTTTGGCGTTTCCAGCTTCCGGGGCCAGAAACCAGACACCAGGGAGAGTCACAGGAGTCCGCAGCAAGCTTTCAGGGTGTGTGTCAGTGAGTCGGGAGTAGGGTCTGGTTGGGGTCCAGTTACAGTGAGTGTGGAGAAAATCCTCTCTTCTGTTAAGCCCGACCCTGGCTCCAATGGCCAGGATCATCCCACGTCTCTCCTCACTGCCTTCAACTAAAGGTTTGTAATGCTGCCATTTCCTGTTGCTTCCTTCCCAAAGAGACCGTGCCTCTGTCACAGCTGGGAGTATGACTGACACGCCTTGTCGTCTTCCACAGTCCCCTGCCTCCAGCCAGGCAAACACCACAATTAGCCCGCCTCAGGGTTTGGTTTGCTTGACTGGTGGTGACAGAGCAATGCCACAAGCCTTTGCATCAACGGCAGGGCAGCGTTCAAGACCCCTTCTGTCTTAACGTGCAGAGAGCCATGGAGGAACCTGTGCCAGCCACTGGCTAGTCCAGGATGAAAACTGCCCCGGTAACTGCGGGCAACCCCTCTGCTTAAAGACCTTGCTGGTAAGACCACTTGGTTCTTCCCCAACGAGTCCAGACGTAGTCACTAACCATAAGCCTCTACGCCCCCAAAAAGGTGAGGCATCCCAGGGGTAGACATGTGTTACCTGCTTGCTGATTTATACTGATAATTCCGTTTGTCCGCCCAGACAAGAGGAAGAAGGCAACCCTTCCGGATGCCTCCGTTTTTCTTACCGAATAAACCACCAAGGCTGTGGCTTGCACAGGCCGCTATCTGCCTCGCACTCCGCAACGTACCTTAAGATCAAAGTGGGCGATCTGAAGGGAATGTAGGTAGTAAACGCCATTGAGAATCTGTTTGAGAAATTCAGTGGCTTCCTCTTCAGTCAAAGATTCCTTTTCAGCTAAGAAGTCAAACAGCTCACCACCTGCAACACTGAGAACCCGGAAGCAGAGGTTACTAATGACAATTCTGTTTCCTACTAATTTGTTCTCTCAAGAGACATGCTCAAATTCCAGACAAGCAAATAGCATAAAGACATGCTGGAATCCCAAGAATTTTCTGTGCGTGTTATGAGAATTCTGCATTCAGGTGCATTTGTGCTTGAAAGCACTTGGGTGCCATTTTCCTAAGATACCACGTTCACAAATGAGGAGAGGGGCAGAGACGAGACATCTTGGAGGAAAAAAAAAAATCAATGTGTCTTTAAAACATTTTAACTAAACATATTTAGAAGGGAAGTCTTAATTCTACTGATGGGGAAAAAATGCAAACCAACCTTGTACAGGATTTAGAGAATACATCTTCCTATCTCAATTACAGAGTAGCTGAGAAGTTTATAATCTGAATGTTCATCAACTTTTTAAAACTCACAATCACAATATATGGTCTGATAAGTTTCTTTTTTGTTTAGTATTGGTTTATATGTAAATACTAATATGTTTATAAAGTTCTACATTTAGTAATGAACTTAACGAATACCTTAATTAATAAGAATAAACTTACACAAAACTGAAATGTATGTGGCTGGTTAAGGATTTTTTAGTGTGCGTCCCTGGCCAGACTGTCAGCTGTGGAGGGCAGAGGTCGGCCACCCCCACCTCAGTGGCCACTGCTATACCCCCACTCCCAGGACAGTGCCAGGTACACAGCAAGTGCTCAAAACAGTGGATAGATATACAAACTTCTCCTAAACACTCCATAGTGGTGATTAATGAAAAATAACCAGGAACTTTTACTAACGGTTTTTATAAGTTAATCTTCATCAAGTGTGACCCTACATTTACAACATGATAGTGAAGTGTAATCACGCACAACACTGCTGTATTCATTATCTTTCTTAGGGTAAGACAGTTTCATAAACATTATACCTACTGTATCTACTACATCCATTCAGAGGAAGCAAACTGGTGTTCGTAAGATTAGACATAAATGACAAAAAAGCTGTTTTCTTAAAAAAGTTTCAGATCCCACCCTTTACCCTCCAAGACAGTATTTGTCTTGGCGTAGTCTCGAGTCCACCGGCGTCAGAATTGCTTGGGGAAGCTTTCAGAGTGAACATTCTCCGCCTCACTTTCAACCTGCTGTGTGAGGGTTTCCACAAGCGTGGCCCCGGAAACTCAGCATTTTCAATAAGCACGCCAAAAACGGAGAACCATTTTCCCAAGTCTTAATCCCATGCGCCTGCTGCAGGGCCACCCCCTGATTTATCCGGGGGGCGAGGCGATCCTCCCATCCCTGGGCCTCTTCCCCAGGGGCCTAGCGGAAGCGACCGGGCCCTCCTGGAACAGTCCCCAGGGACTCCCTGCTGGCCAGAGGGGGCTGTCGCTGGGCCCGCAAGGCAGCTCCA
This sequence comes from Mirza zaza, assembly GCA_008750895.1. NCBI lineage: Eukaryota > Metazoa > Chordata > Mammalia > Primates > Cheirogaleidae > Mirza > Mirza zaza. The sequence continues at coordinate 122,089 of VSMD01079163.1, read as the reverse complement.
TTGTCCTCCGCCCGTGCCTGCTCCCTTCTCCTCCTCTCCAAGTCCTGTTCCTAGACACGGCTCTTGACAATCACCCTGCACATTCGTCTCCATCTCAGAGTCTGCGTCCCAGGGAACACAACCGCACCCGTCATTCTGGGGCAGCCTGTCACCCAGCAACACAACATTCGCCCTCTCGGACTGGGCGCAGCCAACAGAAATCAGGTTTGCGCCCTCACGCTGCTCACCTCGTGCCTTATTCAGTCTTTGGGTGCCGAGCAAGTCGGGGACCAGGACTGCAAGGCGGCAGGGCCTCATCGAGATTGAGAGAAAGGGGCACAAGTGGCTCCTCTACCTTCCTTCACCCACCCTCTCACGCGGCTGTCCAATCGCATGTTGTTATGCCAAGGGGTCCGTGCCGCGGCGGGTCCAGGAAGCGGAACCATCAGTTAGTCACGAGGAGGGGAGTGCCCCCGAAGGCCTGCGTGTGTACTCATCTCCCTTCATCCCTGCGTGTGTACTCATCTCCCTTCATCCCTGCGTGTGTACTCATCTCCCTTCATCCCTGCGTGTGTACTCATCTCCCTTCATCCCTGCGTGTGTACTCATCTCCCTTCATCCCTGCGCACACTCCTCCCCCTTCACCCCTACGCACACACTCCTCCCCCTCCGTCCCTACGCACACGCTCCTCCCCCTCCATCCCTATGTATCCCTCGTCCCCCTTCATCCCTACGCACACACTCCTCCCCCTCCATCCCTACGCACACACCTGTCCCCCTCCATCCCTACACACACGCTCCTCCCCCTCCATCCCTACGCACACACTCCTCCCCCTCCATCCCTACGCACACACCTGTCCCCCTCCATCCCTACACACACGCTCCTCCCCCT
>VSMD01079163.1:17366-121167 GCA_008750895.1 Mirza zaza | reverse complement strand
GCACACACCCGTCCCCCTCCATCCCTACGCACACACCTGTCCCCCTTCATCCCTACGCACACGCTCCTCCCCCTCCATCCCTACGCACACACTCATCTTCCTTCATGCCATGCAAGGCAGATGTTTTTGCCATGAACCTGTTTATAAAATCCTTACTCATTAATCAAAATAACTGAAACCAAATGATGCCTTGAAGATCTAGGAGCACGATAAGTACTGCGCAAGAATTCACCCCCGTTCAGTCCCCTGAATCTCAGAAGGTAGAAAACAACCTGAGGGTTTTTTCCTACGCACTTTCATATACATGATGAGAGCCTAAACTCAGGCGCACACGACGTTGCTGCGCAGCAAGAGAATAACACTAACAAGGAAATCAGTCAAAACCTTGGTACTTTTCCTCTTTGCTCCGAATTCCACATTTTGCCTAAGAGAAGGAAGATGGATGGGAGAAGAGATGAGCAATCTGTGCGGCAGATTTAGAAAGCGAGTTTAACCTCCTTTATCAGGTCTTTGAGTCAGTGTTTTAAATTGCAGAGTGATCGAGGAAATGCTGCGAAGCGCATGCTAATCAGCGCTCCCCGTTTTCACCAAGAGCGCCGGAAAGCATGAGGCTTCCTTCTCCTCCCATGCCTTTCATTGCCCCGAAGCCTCCCTGAAAGTCAGCCATCACATGATGTCACGAGGACAGTTACCACTTTGAAAACCAAGCGAGTCTTCTGAGTAATGTACAGGAAGGTATCACAGGATGCCAATTTCTAAATTAAAACACTACGGAAGGTCCTTGACTCTTGTTAGGAATTGCCCAAGATGAAACAGGGCTTGATTTGGGCCGAGCTCTGGCCGTGATGCCAACCATGCTCGCTGCCTGACCAGGCCCCTTTCACGGCGAACGCCAGGGCTCCGCAGTGCTGGGCTGCGTTTTTCCCCATTTGGTGTCACAGAGCAAGAATGTGTGGTTGGCGAACTGGGGGCCAGTGGGACAAATTAAGTACGAAGAATGTTCTTCTGGGACACACTCTCGGGGACCTGGCCTGCTAGGTCACAAAGCCCTGGGAAGTGGCATGGCCAGAGGGCTGCGTGGGCCTCACACGAGGGCCCACAGCTCCAGCTCTGGCTTCAAGTTGTGCGTGGCTGGAAGGCGTGTAGGGAGGTCACATCACCACCTCTCTGGACCTCAACGTTGCAATCGGAAGGTTGAACAACCAAGTCAAGTGGTTCTATGACTTCAGTGCACATCACAATAATCGAGGGAAATATTAATGCAATTTCCTACAACCAGCTTCCTGAGTGGGGCCTGTCACATCCACATGGGATGTTGAGTGATTGAGAAATAAATCCCATTATGTTAAACCACTGAGATTTTGTGCTTGTGTTCTGCCTGCTCTAAACATAAATCTATTTAATCAGAAATAATAATATAATCCATTTTAAAAATTAAAAGAAAGCAACCAATCCAAAGCACAGAGCACACTAACTGTCGCAGTGTAACAACAGTCTATTTCTATTGCTGTGTAACAAATCGCCCCAGAACGTCAGTGGCTTTAAACATGACAATCATTTCATGGATCAGGAATTCAGGAAGGGCTGGCTGGGTGGTTCTGGCTCAGGATCTGTCATGGGGTTGCAGTCAGACAATGGCTGAAGCTGAAACTGTAAATGGCACTGGAGCAGCTAGCTGGTGGCTGTCTGGTCCCCTCTCTTATTGTAGTCTCACGTCTCCACGTGGTCTCTGCATTTGGGCCAGTTTGGGCTTCCTCAGAGCACAGTGGCCTCAAGACAAGTGGACTGCTCACAGGCAGGTCTGGACTCCAGGGCAAGTGTCCCAGCCAATAGGTGGAATCTGCCTCAGAAGTCACACAGCAACAGAAGTGCCCATACAAGACTCCAGGGAAGAGGGTTCAGAACCCACCTCTTGATGGGGGGATTTCAAGGGACGAACATGTAGGACAGGGGATAACACTGATGCCATCTTTGGGAAATACAATATCACTCCGACTGTGACAGACGAACGGAAATTTTCGGTCTTATTTCATCCTCCATGTATAATGATAAAGGGTTAGGTAGAAGGAGCATATTAGTTTGCTAGGGCTACATTAGCCAAGTACCACAAATGAGGTGGCTTAAAATGACAGAAATGTGCTGTCTCACGGTTCTGGAGAATACAAGTCCAAAACCAAGGTGTTGGCAGAGCCGTGCTCCCCCGAGGCCTCTAGGGGAAGACTTTGCTGCCTCTCCCCAGCTGCCTGTGGTTTGCCATCGGTCTTCGGTGTTCCTTGTAGATAATCACCAATCTCTGCCTTCACGTGGCCTTCTCCCGTGTCTCCTCACGCAGACTGCCCTGTGCCCACGTCCGTATCTGTGCTCCAATTCCCTCTTTTCATAAGACACTAGTCATGGTGGATTAGAGCTCACGCTAGTGATCTCATTTGCAACTTGATTATATCTGCAAAGAACCTATTTCCAAACACATTCTGAGGTCCTAGGAGTTAGGACCTCAACATATTTCTGCGGGGGGAATAGGTAGTATCCAATTCAACCCATAATAGGTAGTTACTGTTTACAAGCTGCAAACAAAATATTATCGATTGGCTAAAGCAACTCAAGAAAAAGTGAGCAATAAAAGAGGAAGATAATTAGAATTCACTAAAGTTTTTTCTTAGTCTTGTATTTGGATTCTCCTATGAAAGAAGGTTTCATTTCTGCACCATTATAAAAATTTCTAGATACAGATCAAAAAATGTGGGTGAGAAATATATTCCTGGTCCTGTCCTTGGGGCTTAAGTAATTTTCCCAAACATTTCCAGATGATTCTTCCTTTACACATAACTATCCCGGGTGCACACAGTGTGATGGAGCAAGGTGGTACCCAATGACCTCTTAGTTTTGCCTCTAAAATAAACCAAAAATTAAACATCAGTGGTCTATTGTCACCATTGTTGTATTGAATGTTTTTTCTTATTAATCTGGGGGAAGCCCTGAGGATTTTCACATTCTCACCTCTCACATTCTAATTTCAATTTCTTGGGCCCCTAAGGACTTTGCTCAATGCAAAATTGAAGCTGGGGCACATGTAGGGAAGACAAAACATCATGCATTCCCTTTTGCATTTGTGAAACAGGTGCGAACTTAAGGTTGGAAAGAGATTGAGCAGGTCTGAGCCATTTTTTGCGTATGGACTGTGCTGCCCCCGATTCAAATGAATAATTTCAAAGACATTCCTAACCTTAAGGCCTCCTCTGAATTGGCCCTACCTTCTTTGAATCCAAAATGCAAGCTGTATCTGAAAATACATTTCTGTTTTCACCTCAAATTCAAGTTCAAGTAACAACTTAAAAGGAGTTCTGGGGATTTTCACAGACATGCATGCCTGGCAATCAAAGTTCATTAGTAGGGGGGATCTTTCATTTTACCCAAGGAGGTTGTGCAAAAAACAGGAAGGAGCCTCTATAAAGGTGTCTACAACAAAGTTCCTAAGGGAAGAATACTGCTCGATGGTTAAGAGGCATTGGAGGAGGGCAACCCAGGTTTAAATCGGGGCTCTGTGACCTCAGAAAGGCTAAGTTACTTTCTAAGGCCCAGTTTCTTTGTCCATAAAATAGGAATATTAATACCTACTGTCCACTATACTAATGGGATTAATGGGGGTAATATGATCAGGATAGGAGTGTCTGGCACAGAGGAAGGTGTCAATATTCCATGCGGCAGGCCTTGGCCTCAACTCCTCTGAGACAAAGCCTTGAAGCTACGCCCTGTGAGGGCCTCTTGTCCAGACGCTAGGCTTGTGTCACCAGGTTCTCATGTGGTCTTAACACTGACGACAGACTAAGGCCACCAGTGCTCCTGTGGTTGAAGAGGAGGGTTTTCCTGAAATGGGTGGACATTCCTGGGGCCAAAAACCGGGAGAAGAGGTTGGCTCTTGGACAGAAAACAGGTGAGCTGGAAGGTGGCCTTGGCCCCATGGGAGAGAGACGCCCTCTCTGGATCTTCCTCTTGGGTCTGGACACGCAGGAGTCGAGATGTTCCTGAGGGCAGCCACGGGGACAGGGCAGAACGAGTGGCCTGAGAGGGGAGCGTGGCCAGGGCTGAGCAGGGAGAGGTGTTGGCGATTCCAAGCCCCGCACCAGAACCCTGGACTTTAGGAGCGACGCTGTCTGTTTCACATGACCCTCTACTTCCCTTCTGTCAATCTCAGCTCTCAGTAAAGTCTTACTTAAAATTCTTCAGTTGTTCCAACTGTACAACAAGAAATTACGGAAAAAGCATTTCCTTGCCTAGGCAAGAGTGTCAAGGGGACCCTGAGGCCAGATGGAGGTGACAGATGTGATGAGAGACAGCCCTCAGGAGCCGGGTCACCCTCATGGGCTGAGGTGACCACACTCAGACAGACACCCCTCCCCCCAACGAGGGAGCCTCCCCCACGACCAAGCAGCCAGGGCTGGGCTTGCTGAGGGAGACGGCAGCTTCCTTCACAGTAGCTGTTCTGTTTGGGAAGAACTAAACTTCGGCTTGGTCTTTGAAAAATATATTCTTCTTTTAAACAATTAAAACATTCATCTACAAAACTGAAGTCCCTCTGACCACCTCCCCTCCTCCCCAATCCTGGCCCTCCTCCTTCCTGCCTCCCCCAAAATATGCACTATTATGAAAGAGAACTCCTTCTACACAGCCGTGAGCCATATGGTGTTGCTCTATGCACATTTTAAGAGCATAATGACATCAGACTATATGCATCAACCTGTAATTTGCTATTTCACCTCAGCAATGCCAACAAAATACCTTGTTTTCTCCTTTTCCTCGCGGCCTAATGTTCACCTGATGTCTAGATCAGAGTGTGTTTAGCCACTCTGATGGTCGGCCTTTCTTTATGTTGCTTCCAAATTTTCACCATCCAAACTACAAGGTGATGGTTCCTTGAGCAACTGCCTGCCCCCAAGGATGTGACCGTTTTTCTAGGCTGTGGGATGCACAGCTCTGTTTGGGATTTCTGGTCAAGATTATGCTTGGTCGTAAGTGATGCTGCATCCGTTCACATCCCACCAGCAGCTGGCACGAGCGCTGCTCTGGCGACCCACCCTCACTTGTCTGGTATTGTTACTTTCAGCCAAGTTGATAAGCGAAAAAAATGATCAACGTTTTATCATACGTCTCCCTGTTTAGCAGTGAGACCAATAGTCTTTCATGTTCGCTGGCTGTTTATGTTTGAGTGAGTATCAACTGTGTGTCCATGCCCTTTGCCCATATTATTACTGGACTGTCACTGCTATTAATTTTAACTGACTGACAGGTGCTTCTTACATATTCTGGATACTACACCTTGATCTCACCTATTTTAAGTGGTTTCTCCTAATTTTGTCATTTGTCTTTTAACTTTGCTTAAAGTGATGTTTTATTAAACAGAAGTTTTAAATTTGGATGCAAACTTACCAATCTTTGGGCAGAAATCAAGATTTTCTAAACCAAATGATGTGAAGACAATGAAAGAGCAGGTGGGATTCTGCAGCCGAGGGCAAGGTATTTAATCTTTCTGGGCTTGTGGATCTTACTGATGGCTGCCTGTGAGCCCAGAGTAGCAGACGGAATTTCTCAAGTTTTTTTCTAGTACTATTTGCACTCCCCGCGTCCAGGGATGTGCCTACATTGGGAGCTACTTGAAGGCAGCATTACGCACATTGATCCCCTGAAACTGTCACGGTGGGAAGCGGGAGCTCCTGAGAAAGCCCATTATGTGCTGCCTTCCCAACTCTGCATTTAGTGATGCCGTGTTGGCAGCTGGAAATTGGCTGTGGTGGGAGTATTTACACCACGAAAACAAGTCGGGGCCTCTCCCACAGAGAGCCGGTTGTTAAACACTTAACAGCACACCACTGACTACAGTGTGTACGCAGTCATCTGCCTGCAGAACCTTCAGCTGCAAGCTGAGTTCCGACGATGGACAACTCCAGTTAGAAAATTCTACCTCTGGGCACACAGGTCCAGATTCTGCCTTCTAGAACAGAGGTTAGCAAACTGTTTCTGTGTGAAAGTCTCAATCATTCAACTCTGGCCAGGCACGGTGGCTCACGCCTGTAATCCCAGCACTCTGAGAGGCAGAGGTGGGAGGATCACTCAAGGTCAGGAGTTCGAGACCAGCCCAAGCAAAAGCAAGACCCTGTCTCTACTATAAATAGAAAGAAATTAGCTGGACAACTAAAAATATATAGAAAAAATTAGCCGGGCATGGTGGCACATGCCTGTAGTCCCAGTTACTTGGGAGGCTGAGGCAGCAGGATTGCTTGAGCCCAGGAGTTTGAGGTTGCTGTGAGCTAGGCTGACACCACAGCACTCTAGCCCGGGCAACACAGTGAGACTTTGTCTCAAAAAAAAAAAAAAGTATTCAACTCTGCTATATATTCTTCTTGGATTTTTTTTTTTAAACCATTTAAAAGTGTAAAAAGTTTTTCCTCAAGGACTACATTTTTGGCCTGTGTTTGCACCAGGCTTTGGCCAGCGTTTGTCGACTGCTCAAGAACAACACAAGTCACGGACTACAGGCCACTGTGACCTGCACAGCTTCCTTCCCGTCCCAGAAGGTGGTTCTCACAGCCCTGGGCTTTCTCCTCCGGACCAGCATTCTGCCAGTGTTGCTCTTAAAGTCACTTTCAAACACGGGCCAAGTGATGTAGGGATGTTTCTAGAATCTGCTTCACTGGCCTCAGCTGAGGTTTCTGTGCCTTTTCCTACCACTAACTGGCTCTGCCAGGTGCTCAGGCCAACTGTGGAGTGTCACAGACTCTACAAGAAGGAAGAGCATGGAGGACCTATCCACGTGCTCGGTGTGAGAACCAGGGCAAGACACGGAACCTTTCTGCACTTCTGGTACAATAAAGATGACTGCAAATCCTTTGACACTACCCACTGAGAGCTGTGGTCTCTCTCTCCTTACCTCAAATCTGGGCAGGCTCCATGTCTGCTTGACCAACAGGGTATGGAAGAAGTGATGCGGTGTCCGTTTTCAGGCCCAGGTCTTAAGAGACTGGCAGCTTCCGTGTCCTGTGTTGGACACTTGCCCTTGGAACCCAGCTGCCATGCTGTGGGGGAGCCCAAGTAGCACTACAGAGGGGGGTAGCATGTGGGGTGGAACCAACTGAACTCGCGGCTAACAGCCAGTGGCGTGAGAGGCCATCTCAGAAGGGAATGGCCCTGGCTTAACTCCTGGCGTGTGAGGAGCCATCTCAGAAGGAGATTCCCCCTGCCGAACTCCTGACGTGTAAGGAGCCGTCCCAGAAAGGCATATTCCTGCCCCAGGCAGCTGCCCCAGCTGGGGCTACAAGCAGGAGAGATGAGCTGTCCCTGCTGAGCCCTATCCCAATCGGAGATTTGTGATCAAAACAAAGGACTGTTGCCATTTCAAGTCAGGAAGCTTTGGAGTGGCTTCTATGTAGCAACAGAAGCTCAGAACCCTGCCTCCTTGGGCTTTTGTGAGGATTAAAGACAGGATGTACACAATATGTTTAGCTGGATGCCTGGCACATAAAAGTGCCCAGTGAATGGCAATTATTATCATTCAGAAAGCATAAAGCTGCTTGAGTTCCCTTCCAGGGATAGGGAAAGTGTTTTACCTCCTATCTTAGGGGTTTTTCTCTACAGGCCAAGCTTCCTACAGAGATGGATGTTTTTCGGTTTCTACATTAAATGAGATCACATGAAAAGTGCTTCTGAGCACAGACCACAACACACGGTCGCCGTGCAGGAAGCGTCAGCTCGCTCCCTGCACAGATCCTTCCTCTTGGAAATGCAGGAACTTGTGAGAAATAGAACCTCCATCCAAGCCACCCTCCAGCCCACCACGTCCCCACCCCACTGGGTCCCCAACCCCTCCAAGAACAGCAGGCAATTCTATCTCAGTTCCATTGTGCCCAGGCTGACGTGGGGCCCCCAGTGATCGGAGGAAACAGACTTGTTATCAGCACGGAAGACCTCGTTTTAGGGACGTGTGCTGCGCACATGGGAGACCGAACCTGCCAGCTCTGCCAGCTGCAGCAGGAGAAGGTGACTCCGGCCTTGTGAAAAGACCCATACTTGAAAATAATGCGGGATCCCCAAAAGGCCCCTGGCCTCAAAAATCTGGTCTTCCATAGTCACGGAGGACTAATCTGTGAAGTTGGATTCAAGCACAGCCAGTGTGGAAAAATGAGGCTTTTAAAGCAATCACTTTCATTCATAAACGAAAAGCCAGAATCATGGCTTTCTTTCAGCATCCAGTATGGAAACAGAATGCTGGACGGGGGAAAAGAAAACGCGTCATGATTTATCAACACCAGCAGGCGCAGCGGGACCCAGGACCACGTCACTCGAGCTGCTAAGAAGGCGGGAGCGGTTGCCAACGCAGCGTAAACGGCTGTGCTTTCCAGCTGCAGTGGTCCCTGGTATGACCACCCCAGCCCCTGACTTAGCCGATGGCATGCTCAAATTCAGGGCCAAACCGTGCAGCGGCAGTTTGCTGAGGCAGATTTTCAAACACAAGGTTGCCATTCTCAGCTGGACGGGATCCCCAAAAAACACAAAAAACTTTTTTTTTAATTGAGGAAGCATTATGTGGAGTATAATGAGGCATTTATAAAACAAGCCAACAAATCCCAAACAGTTTCTGTTTCTTCCTCTTTCGGGGAACAGAATCTACCTTCCCTCCCGCACTGGACAGATCAGAATGACGGCAGCTCTGGAAAACGCGCCATTGGCTCAGAGCCGCGGCCTGGGAGAGGCAGGCTTCCGGACAAGACAGCCTGGAGGTTGTGCTGGGAGTGACCGGGGCCTGCTGCTCAGGCAGTGGGTGACCCGTCACACCCTACAGGAAGCCTTGCGTAGGTGGCTGTCACTCCTACAGTGGATTCACAGAGGCCACGGCCCTCCCACCCCAACGCTGGGCATCTGCGTTTTCCGATTCTCTGCTCGCATTTTTGTTTCCACAGGGGAAAGGGAGGGAGGGGGCATGGAAAAGTGACATGGATGGGGAGGTCACATAAAAATATTCCAAACAGATGAAAGCATAATTTGTCTAAGGCTCCCAGAAACCTCCCCAGAAACAAAAACAACAAAGACTATCAACTCAGGAAGGAACATAGGAGAGAGGTGCAAGGCGGCAAGAATGAAGGCCTTTGTGGAACGATGGCTCCGTGTGCTTCCCAAGTATTTCCAGGAGATCACAGGATGCCCTAGGAGAGAGGTGCCAGCGTGCGAGAAAGCCCTGGTGCCGCAGGTGCTCTAGGGAGCCAAGCAGGGCTGTGTGGAGAGCCTGGGTTTCTGGTCAGAGGGACGAGGAGCTGTGGATCTGGAGTCACCCACATGCCAGTGCTAATGGGTGGTGAGGAAGTGGCAGGGGAGGGTGCAGAGGGATGGCCAAAGTGTCCACTTCAGGTGAAATTATAACCAAAATCACATGAGAAAAACCAGACGCTGGCATGCCAGAAAGGATCTTCGGGGCCAGGGTGGGTGCTTGCTACCTGCACCGGGAATGCCGTGAATGAAGATTTAAGACCTGAAGCACGAGGGACGGGGGCTCATTGTTCAGCATCCAAAGGACTGCGGACAGTCCTGGGCTCCGCAGCTTCACAGAGCTGTGGAGTCTGGAGAATATTCAGAACGTGGCATACCAACAATAAGGGTGACACACGGGGGAGACAAGAGAGACTGCCCCCTCTCTGGGAAGTTTGGGAGGCCAGGAGATGCAGAAATGCTTCACGCTGCCACCCCAGGAATGTAGGGAATCTGGACGAGGTGGTTCAGGCAGGAAGTGCAATAGGAAACATACGGCCTTCCAGGCATAGAATCGCAGGGTGCAACGGGCAAGCCCGCCAACGGGGTCACCATAAAGGGGATACAGGTGTGCAGACTCACAAGCCCCAGCCCCAGGTGTCGGCATGGCGTCCTGGGGTGCCTGCCTGGCCCTTGAGGGTGTCATCTCCAGACACAACTAGCCTCGTCTGTTTACCCCACAGAAACAATGATGGCCAACGCCTGCTGTACGGGCGCGGGAAATGGACGGCCAGGCTGCCTCAGGCAGGGTGGTCGGGGAGGCAGGGCGGGCGGGTGCAAAAGGAGCTGAGAGACAAACTGCAGCTCCCCCTTCCAATGGGTCCATGCACATCCTCCGAAGTGAAGCAAGTGCTCATGCAAAGGGACAGAGGTGCTCCCCAGCCACAATGGCCACAGCATATGCCAAGCCTCTTGGGACTTTAATGGCTTCACTCCAAGCGTTGGAGACCCGCAGAAGTAATTAGGCCAATCGAAAGTGGGGCAAACAGAAAAGCAGGGGCAGCCAGACATCTCTTCGGCCTGGGTAATTATAACTGGCACTGGAACAAAAGGCCTGCAGGAAGTAAACCAAGCTGCACAGCCGTAGAGGGGGGTCTATTCCAAAATCAGCCCACCTCGTCTAGCTGGACACAAGGGAAGGCTCTTATCAAGGGAAGCACAGAGACCCACCTCCTCGACTGGGCTAATTCTCCCTGCCGATCCAGTGAAAGGGCCAAAGTGAAAGCTGCCCATTGTTGGTGATGACCTGGAAACCCAGGGATGAAAGCCCACTGGCCCATCCGACAGGGGCACAGCCAGTCGGAAGGATGAAGCTGCACCCCTGAGACGAGGAGAGCTGCAATTTTAATGGCATAGAGCAGAATGATCCTCCCCTAGGTTTGCGGATGTATTTGAGGAGGAAGAAGATTGGAGGAGGAGGAAGAGATGGACGAGCTGGACGAGCTGGAAGAGCTGGAATTCACTGAGCAGGTGGGAAGGCTGTCATCTCTATCTCGGCATCTCCCTGGAGCTCTAAGGAACCTAGGGAGGGGGCGCGGAACCCTGCTCTGCTGGCAGAGAAGGGCTGAGAGCAGAGCGCTTCCCCCATCAGGAGCCACTAAGAAAGACACAGCTGAGGTCAGGTCGTCCCAGCAGCAGAGCCCTGCCGGGGCCATGCCAGGGTTGAGCAGGGTGGGTGCCATGGAGAACGCTGTAACGGACAAAGAGTACTTTTGACGGTCTAAAGAGCTCGTCTTCTTTCTTTCTCTCCTCCTTTGCATAAATATTTGCTGAGTTCCTGCTATGGGATGGGCGTTACTGTGCCAGATGCCAAAGACGATCATCAGCTCTACTTCCAGCCACCCACCCCTGATTGTCAGCAGGCTCCCGCATGATAAAGCCAGATACAGAATAGGTTCTCAACGCCTGTCCTTGGAACTCCGCTGACTGCCTCGTATTCAACTCCTTCCCCTCCCACGAACCCAACCCAGGGTCCTATGTCCCAACCCTCTCAGGCCCAAGGTAGAAATTAACCAAGGTGACAAACTGCCCTGTTTCCATGAGACAAGACTACTCAGAGGACAGCAGGTCACAAACGATGCAGAGCCTTCTGGAAGCAGCGCCTGTGGCTTTGTTCCCTCTCTTCATCCCCACATTCCTTGCCCTGGGAAGTCTCCTCACTGCTGCTCCTCAGGACTGGTTCCGTCACCGCCCAGCTAGTCTCCAAGACCAAATTCAACTTCAGCCACTTTTCCTGGGCATTGACCATGTGCCAGCACTCATGTCCTCGCCTAGAAGCCTGGCATCTAATGACAAACAAGCAAAGTACTGCACAGCCCCCGAAAGCTTGTAGTCCATTTACTTACAGGAGAAAGAAACATCAACATTTAAAACATAGTATGCTGAGTGCTGCAATCAACACACATCTAAAAGGTGATGAAAACACACTTACAAAGGCAATTAAACCTAACTGGAGTGGGCAGGAAACTCAGAGGGGGTGACATGTGAGCCCGGTTTTGATATGAGTAGGAGTTCTCCAGGGGGACAAGGTATGATCTGGGAATGGCAAGAGGTTCTCTGTGGGTGGAACATCAGGGGCAGAGGTGAGGAGGTGGAGGGGAAGGGGATGGACATAAAGAAGGGCCTGGACATGGGTTCGAAGACTCTACACCTTTCTATGAATCGTGGACATCATTCAGTTGGAAGGAAGGAGCCGTCAGAGATGTTTTTTAAAGCTTTACTGAGATGTAATTCACATGTCATAAAATTTGCTCTTTTAAAGTGTACAGCTCAATTGATTTTCGTATGTTCGCAGAGTTATGCAACCATCACCACAATCTTATTTTATTTTATTATTTATTTTTGAGGAGAAGGAAAGAGAAGTATATTAATTTGCCAGCAAATGAGGAGGTTGGCAGACTCCTGTCTCAAAGTACCAACATCCTCCCTCTGAGCAGAGGAACAGAGCTTTTAAAGGTTCTGATTAATCCCATAATCCCATCTGTGGCTAAGACAACCTCTGACCTCTTCCTGGACAATTCTCTTGAGCCATCTCCTGGGGCACAAAGAACAAAAGATACTCCCCTGCCCTTCCTGACCACTGTCCTGAGGCAGGGATGCAGGTTTTAGTTCTCAAAAAGGGTGAGGGGGTTTTGAAGAGGCAGAAAACATTTTTACCCCTTTTCAGGCCATTTTCTGTTACATATTCCCCACTGTCAGTTTTTCCCCTCCCATATCTATGGGAGGAGGGGCAACATAGTCATCGATCTACTTCCTGCTGAATTGGGGCGATGTTTTAGATGGAAGGTTTATACTTCTTTATGTCATTACAAAGCTTCGGCAGTAGATTTACAACAGATTACCAGGCAAAAAAGGGCATAAGCAACAGCTACAACTGTGAGGCCTGACAAGGCGAGATGGAGGACACCTGATAAGAGAGATTTACTCCGCTTAGTATCTAGACATCAGGAGGACTTCGGGTCCTTCTTGTCGCCTTGCACATGATGCCTAATACAGAGCTGGGTAAGAAAGAAACATGGGACCTCCGAGTGCAGAGCTATGAGTTGCACCCTGTAGGGGTCTGAGAGACCAGCGTCTGCCAAGTCAGAAATCGTGTACAGAAATACTTGCATGGAACAAGGTTTACAATAACACACCCAGCAGTAAGACAGATCAACAGAAGAGGCGATAGCCCGGGAAATCCTCACTAAGGAATTGTCCCTCTATCCTACAGACAGAACAAATAACCAAAGAAAGATTAGTGAAAATACCAACATTTTCATTTTCCCCTTTTTTTCTCAAACAGATACTTTAGCTCGCCTAAAGGCTGGCCCCTCCGCTGGGGGCTACATCTCTTTACTTAGGTAACATAGATCCAAGGTTTCACTTCCCACTATCTCAACGAGGTGTCACTTGTTAGAGGCACTTCACAGGGTCCCCTTCACTATTCTGTTTCCAGCTGGGGCAGTAACCTGAAAGAGGCAAACTCAAGTACAGTGGTTAGCGTCTGACCTACTCATTTGACCTGTGTTTCATTCTATTTTCTTTTACTCATGGTTATATTACCATAGTTGCCTTGGGGTGCTAGGAAGGGTCTCTCATAAGCTATTTCTTTTTAGGGGCTTAACTTAAGCCTGCTTCTGAAGGGCCACCCTATCCAGAGGAGGGCAAGCAGCAACACCCTGTCTCACTTTAGATGGGTTTCTTGAATCACTTCCAGGATGTGTGTAATTTCTAGGTGTAGAGCTTTGCTCACTTGCTGGGTTACCTCCGCTACAAAGGAGGGTCCATTATCACCCTTGTGAGATGCCCAGGGCTCCGCGGAGTGTGCTGCTGGTCCTGTGACAGTGGGTGCCTGCTGATGTCCCTGCTGAGCTGACTCTGTAGCTATCTGTCCATGACCAGCGTCCATGACCAGCACGCCATTCTCTATCTGCTCGGCCTCTTCCCCAGGACTGCTGATGCCTGTTATCCCACCGTCCTCCGAGGCCTGCTCCTGTTCTGTGCTGGCGTACCGGTGCAGGAACTCAGTGAAGGCCCTGTCTCAGGCCAGCAGCTCCTGGTAGGATCCCATCTTGGAACCTCAGACGATCTCTCTGTTTGGGAAGGACAAACCTCTACCCAGCCTGAAAAGGTATCTACCGATACAAGCCTAGGCATCTGAGTGAAACTGTCAATCATTGGAAGGGTGGACCCCCACATGTTGGGCTTCCCGTGTAGTGGATCACCTTTCTGTCCTTGGACTGCCCCAGGCACATAAATAGTTAGTTGTCAACACAGTCCTCTCCAACGAGGCCCCACCAAATCCATCAAGGCACCACACTCCCAATGTACGTATTCATGCAGGTTCCTCATAAGAGGCCGAATCAAAGCTATGGTAGGAGAATCAGTCTATAAGAATTCTGTCTCCATTTAGTTACCATCCCAAGTGTCAGAGCACCAGTCTTTAGTTTTAGAGGGGATCTAAATCTAGCCAAGGTATCAAGGCACAGAGGAATAGATCACCTCCAGTGACCTCCTTAACTGTTCTGCCAGTGGCCTGATTTCCTCTGGCAATCAGCTCAACTGTTTGGGCTGAAGTCCCAGGTGGCAGTGCCACTGCTGTGATCACCGCATATCCAGGCAGCCTCCACAACCCCTAAACAGGCATGTTGCAAAACCTCATTCTTTTTGGCTGGCGAAAGGATGGCAGGATTGAGAATAAACACAGTCTTTAATAACAACTGACGAGTAGCTGCTACTGTCAGGAGGCAAAGAGGCCACCCTCTCACAATGCTGTCCAGTGGCTCTGAGGAATATGCCACTGGCCTGGGATGTCTCCCGGCATCTATACTAAGACTCCAAGGCTCATTCTTTGTTTTCCATATTATTTAAATTCTTTCTGTGAGTCAGGCAAGCCCCAAATGGGGCCAATCCTGAGACTCTATCAGGAGTTTTCCTGATAGAGGAAACTATATCAGTTTTCCAAAGGCATTTTGAAATTCTGTGGTCCGGATCAGGGGCTCCACATCTGTCCCTTTAAGGGCCCCATATAAGGAAGTCTGGGATCCAACATGACAGAGCCCTGTCATTTCTAGGGACCTTAGATAAGTAACCTGCTGTTTGCAAATCTGTCTAATTACAGGTTCCACAAGGACCCCACTAAGCTCTCAAAGAGGACAGGAGAGCCCTTTTAAAGCTCCAACACAGTCTAGCAGCACCGCGAGGCCATCCCAGACCCAAGATCCTGCCACTCAAATGCAACTGAGTCCAATATCCTTAGTGGCATTGACCCTGCACATATCTATACTCACGTGATCCCACTGCTTGCCTGGGTCTGCCCCCTGACCCGCTGTGGGGCGTTCTCAGTTGTCACCTGCCGATAGCCGCCTCACTGCTACCTGGCTTGTGGAATGCTGTGCGCAGCTGGGGCCAGGGCTGCACCATGGCAGAAAGGTTGGGGGCGGGGGTGGGGGGACCCTCCAGACCCCTCCTGCCCATGCGGCTTGGCACCCACCAGTGGAATCCCCACTGTCAGTTTGCATCTGGAGTTGCGGGGGGATGCATGGAGCCCTGGGCCCCCTCAGTCGTAAAACTCCACTAATCAGGTCCCCGCGGTAAATCTGCACCCGGGGGCTTCTATGGGGATATTTGGGTTCGAGCTACTAGTGAGGCAGGGGCCGCCCTCCTGGCCCCATCCTTAGTCATCTGAGTCCTGGACTTGAAGGAGCCATTTGCTTTCCTGAGGGTTTTTACCTGGAGCCCTTAGCAATTTGGGGCAGGGTTCTTTCCAATGCTCTTCTTTTGTTTAGTCCAAAAAGCATGTTGATTGTACCCCACCCTAGGGTGGCCTTTCCTTTCAACTGTCTCAAAGGATCCTTGGCCAGCATAGCCAGCAGAATGCACACGGTTTTTAGTTTCCTTTAAAGGCCATATTGACCAGCAGTGAAGGATCCATGCTAATTGCCCTGCCCTGGCTATGGTGCCCTCTGCCCAAATGGAGCTCCCTGCTCGGTAAGGAGAGACCATTCCAGACCCCAAGTCATAACCTAAAAGGTGTGAGATCAAAGAATTAGTTCAGGCGGGTCCTCCCCAGCTCCTCCCAGGGTGCCAAGATGGTGGTGGCGGCAGATGTTCCTTCCCCCTTGCTGTGGCGGCCACGAGCGGTGCTCCACCTTCCCTCCCACAGGTCCGCTCCCGGGCTGGGACCCCTCAATCTTATAAACACAAATCATTTTGTATACTATAAACAATGAGTTTATCTCAGGCAGAGGGCTTGAGGCTCAACATTTTAACTCTGCAGTGGTAGGCAGATGATTTGAACTCTGAATTTTCCTTGATATAATTTTCCCTTTAGTGAAAATTTGTACACAAGAATTGGCCATCCTAGAAAACCTGGCATGCCTTTGAACCTTCCCATTCATACACATACTTGCAAGTAGAGGCACCATAAACCAACTGGGATGCCTGAAGGGGGTTGTTGTCCTTGTCTTTCTTTCTTTCTTTTTTATTTCGGCATATTATCGGGGTACAAATTTTAAGGTTTCAATAAATGTCCTTCCCCCCTCCCCCCACAAGTCTGAGTTTCCAGCATGACCATCCCCCTTATTTTCCATTCTTCTTTGAAAGCACATTTACAGTACCTACATATGAGACAGTTCAGTTTCCTGTTTTGCAAAAGCACGGAAAGGCCAATTGAGATTAATTTTGGGAGGAAGAGGCAATGGAGATGACCCTTTAGAATGCACCTCCAAATCAAAATTAGGATCCAAACAACAAAGTCCTGGGAAAGGAACCAACAGATAAGACATAGGTTCACAGATCACCATTCAGAAACTTCTCCCAAGGGACTTTCAGATGGAACAGAAATGGAGCCTCCCATGGCAAGACAAAACTCACAATCAAACACAGACAATACAGGGGATTCCCAACACAAAGAATCAAAGATGCCAAGGCCTGTCAATCACACGGGAGTTTTCATTTAATAGCCACTTCTTACAAGCATAAGTTCAATAAAACTCACAAATAACAGACAATACGGGGAATCCTCAATACAAAAACGCCAGGGACTATCAAACAAATGGGAATCCAAAAGACACAAACGCCACCCCAGTGGTGCCTCGAATGGCCTACCACAGGGCCGGAAGGTTCACAAGCGGGAATACAAAGGTGATGAATGCTGAATTCAAACCAGGTTCCCATGTTCCACTCAACCTCACGACTTTCACCCCTAAAATGGCATCTTCAAACAAACAAAACCAACAGGAAGGTCTGAAAACCCCCATGTGGGTGGAACCAGGGTCTTGGTGTGCACGCTGGGGAGCTCACCCAGCGAGTGGCCCGTTTCAATCTCCTCCACTCCGTGCAGGCTGTGGGGAGCTGCGTCTGCTTCGGGGAGACAGGGATGGGAGCTCCCCGGAGCTAAAACAGACTCCCACAGCTGCTAAAACAGGTTGTCCCTTGCTCTCTCACCTCAAAAACAAGTTGCTCCTACCCATGAAGACCCCTGGCTTTGACCTGGGGCTGCTGCTGGTCACGGGGTGCCATTCTACCAGGTGCCAATGGGCCCACCCAGGGATGCCAAATTCTGTTACCAAAAGCCCGGCACTTGTCCCTGAGGCTGCATCGGAAGAACAAGGGCAAGTGGTTTGAGAAGAAGGAAAAAGGAGTTTATTAATTTGCCGGCAAATGAAGAGGTTGGCAGACTCCTGTGTCTCAAAGTACCAACATCCTTCACAATCTAATTTTAGAACATTTTCGTCACTCCTGAGAGAAATCCTGTGCCCATCAGTAGCCACTCCCCTTCCACCACCAGTCCCCACGTGCCCTCAGCGGCCACACAGCTACTTTCTGTCTCTACAGATGTGCCTGTTCTGGACAGCTCATGTCTGTGAAGGCATGTGATGTGCAGTCTTTTGAGACTGGCTTCTTTCGCTTCCTAGTTGATCCATGTTGTAGCCTGTATTAGTTCCTCATTACTTCTAATTGCCAAGTAGCTGTCCGTCACGTGGATATACCACATTTTGTTCACCAGTTGATGGACATTCGATTTGTTTCCACTTCTTGGCTATTATGAATAATTCTACCATAAACATTCAAGTATAAGTTTTTGTGTGGAAATACATTTTCATTTCTCTTGGGTACAATCTGAGGAGTGGAAATGCTCAGTCATATGGTAACTGTTTTAACATTTTGAGGAATGCTCCCCAAGTGGCTAAACCAATTTACACTCTCACCAGCAAGTGTTCCAGTGTCATCCGCAGGGTTCCGATTTCCCACATCGCGACTAACACTTGGAAACAGCTGTGTTTTGGATTATAGCCATCCCAGTGGGAGTGAAGTGGTATCTCATTGGGGTTCTGGTTGTATCTCCTACCGACTAATGACCTTGAGCATCCTCTCATGTGCTAGCCACCACAGAGTTTTCAGCAAGAGAAGTAGCTGTTTTGTGGTAAATGAGGAGGTGAGCTGGACGGGAGAGAAGCTAGAGGATGTTGCAATAATTCAGGGAAGAGTCCATGAGATCCTGCATGAGAGCAGAAGTAGACGAATGGTGATGAGTAGAGACCCAGGAGCCCGCTCAGCGGCAGAATCCCCAGGACTTGATGAAGGACGCTGCATGTGTGGTCCAGTGGAGAATGGGGGAGAAGAAAGGCCAGGAGAGCTCCAAGGGTCCCAGTCTGGACAACCAGGAAGATGGTGATGCCATGGTCCGAGCTGGAGAAAGGGGGGGGGGGGCGGAGGAGGGAAGACCAGGACCTCCGTTTAGGACACACTAAGTGGAGGTACCTGGGGAGACCGTGAGGGTGGAGACATTGAGTAGGCTCCCAGAGAAGCAATCGTGGGGTCCAGAGAGACCTGGAGATACAGCTTTAGGTGTTACTAACACACTGGGAGGTGACAGTTGAATAGCATGGGCTACACACAAATGAGTGAATCCTGCGGTACGTATTAGAGAACTTCGGCAGAGCCCTTTCAGTGACAGTAGAGGATGGAAGGTAGATTACAGTGCCATGAAGAGGGAACTGAGAGTCAAGGAAGAGAAGGGAGCTTCCTGTGTGCAAGAAAATCCTTCCCACTGCATCCATTATACATCAGGATGCTAAGGAGCAGCCAGACAATGCTCATCCCCTTCAGGTACGGATGCAACAGCCAAGGGTAGAGCAGGCGGGCTGCACTGAACTTGCCTGCTGAGCAAGTTGCCCTGGCAATGGAAAGCTGCCACTGGCTCAAGAGCCAAGACATCTAGCCCTTGCCCTCCAGGTCTCCACCTCCCCATTCCAATAAGGTTATTAATAAAGCAGAAAACACGGATAACAGAAGGGGGTCATGCTTCCAGAAAAGATACTTCCTTTTTAAGAATTTCTGATGGGCACACAGTCTTTGGGAAAGGATGACAGCTCTGTGCTCAGAGGGCGCTTCCCCAACATTTATCATTTTCTCTGAACCTTACAGACACCTTTGTTAACAGTCTCAAATTTCCCTGTTTGTGTGTGCCATCCGTGTCCTGGTAGGACCCAGACTGACCCAAACCCTAATGGTCAAGACTACTGGATACTTTACTCTTCAGGAAACTTGGTCAAGGGTACGCTTTCTAGGCCAGGCGCGGTGACTCACGCCTCTAATCCCAGCACTTTGGGAGGCTGAGGTGGGAGGATCACTTGAGGCCAGGAGATAGAGACCAGCGTGGGCAACACAGTGAGACCCCATCTCTAAAAAGTAAAAATTGTTAACCAAGCACGGTGGTGCATGTCTGTAGTCCCAGCTACTCAGATGACTGAGGTATGAGGATTGCTTCAGTCTGAGTTGCAGTGAGCTATCATGACACCACTGCACTTCCACCTGGACAACAGAGAAAAACCCTGTCTTGAAGGGAAAAAGAAAAAGATCATGTTTTCTGAAGCTCAAGCTGAAGCAAGTAGATAGGCATCTCATAAAGAAAAATGTCCTTGTTGATGGTCAACATACCGACACACATGGCCCTTCCTCACATGGTGTTCTTTTTGTTCTGTCTGGACTTGACATACATTCATGGGCCAAACTCAGTCTTAAGGGTTGTGGGTGCTAAAGCAGGACACGGTCCTGCCCCCAGAGAAACATGCTGAGGGGGCCAATATGCACATGCTACGGTCACGCCAGAGTCCCCACAAAGCCATGCCCCTCCTGGGTTTCTGCATTCCCAAAAGAAAATGACAATGTTTTCTGTCCTGCCCCAACTTCACGGAAAGGCCAGGAAACGCAGAGCAAGAACAGCACGCAGCTGGAGAGGCAGCATGAGAGAAAGAAGCAAAAAGCTAAGGGGACCCTTGAAGTCCAGCTGGCCTTTGAAAGCTTCTAAGTCACGCTTTGAAATCAAGGAGGAGCACATATGGCTTGGGAACCCCTGGAATGTGACAATCGCTCCTGAGGAGACATGAGGCCGGGTGACAATCAGTGCAGAGACAACAGGGCCTTGAAGGTGAAGCCCCACAGGGGCTTAGCAGATTTCTAGAGCTTGGAAAACTCCAACAAAAGAATTCCCTCCCCCAGAGGCTGCTGCCTGAGAATCAGCACCTCCCCACCCCTCCCTGTGACCTACATCTGGCTGGAGTGGGCACAGTTTTCTTATCTGCAGGGTGGAGGTAACGTCGCTCGCCCAAGGTTGCAGTGAGGATTAAATGAGATCTAATCAGGGACAGGCTGACTATGGCTGACTCAAAGAGGCACAAGTGAAGCGCCAATACAGGGGGCCAATTTTCCGCTGAGGAAAGCCAGTCGGTCACTGGACTCTGTCCTCTCTCTTCAGGCAGTTTGTGAGGATTCACGTCTGACTGGAAGTAACTTAAAAGAAATGAACTCTGTCTCAAAAAAAAAAAAAAAAAAAGACAGAAAAGAAAAGAGAAGAGAAGAAATGAACATTCTATTCAAAATTTCAGAAATAGCCAATTCTACTTGAATTTTCCCATCAAAATACTGAGGGGAAAAGTTCCTGACACTTGTGTCTAGAGCCTGGGAGTGAGCCGATATTTCAGCACGGAACATGCACATGTTTACTGCCGGCCCCTGGAGCCCTGACGTTCCCTATCTGCATCGCAGCAATCGTGACAATGTTAAAAACAAGTGACAGGAATAATCAGGGAGGGCAGAGCAAGATGGCAGATGAGAAATATGGCCAGACAGAGTGTCTCTGCAAAAAAGACAGTTTCTAGAAGAAATTAGGAGAAAGAAGAAAGCAGATGAGCATACATCGGCAAACGGTCGGAAGGAGGGGTACTGGAGACTACGGGAGACTACACGGGAGGAGGCTGCGGAGGAGAACTGGAAGCAGAGACCTCCGAAGAAGCTTTGAAACCAGTGGCAAGGGTAGCTGGAGTGGTTAACTTTCCCCTCCC
The DNA here is from genome assembly GCA_008750895.1 of Mirza zaza. NCBI lineage: Eukaryota > Metazoa > Chordata > Mammalia > Primates > Cheirogaleidae > Mirza > Mirza zaza. The sequence continues at coordinate 100,048 of VSMD01079163.1, read as the reverse complement.
TTGCATCTCGGACTGCTGGTGGGCTCCCCAGCAGATGGAGAGACCTGTGGACACCAGCCCAGAGACGGCCACTGCCAGTGAGCTCCCCTCCCTGACAGCTTTTCCCGGAAGCAAAGTACAGAACTTTGACCCCTGCTAACAGCATCTGTGGTGCCTAAGGCCAGGCTTAACCAACCGAGCTCCGCCCAGACTCACTCCAAGACCAGCCCTCACTGAGGTGGAGAATAAGGACACACCTGGAAGTCCCAGAGCCCCACCCACCACCTGAGGCACTAGAGTGCCTCTCCAGAGGAACAAGAGCTGGTCACAGGACACAAAACCAACAGTGTACCCTGCTCCTCCGAGCAAGTGACACCTACTAACAGGGAGGACATTCTGCACATCATTTTCACAGCACCTACTGACTCATCATACAGGGTGTAGTCGAATGTCACCCACAAACACCACCTCCTGGCTCATAGATTAAACAGGGTGTGTCATTACCCAAACAAAAACCTGAAGGAAAGAAGCAACAACTGATCCAGATGGGAAGAAATAAGCGAAGAACTCTGGAAATATGAAAACTCAAATGGAAGGCACACGCCCAAAGGGGAAGACCAACCCCTTAGAAATGGACACCAACTAAAATCAGATCACTAAAATGTCAAAAGAAGAATTCCAAGTGTGGATCATAAGAAAATTCAACAAGTTGCAAGAAAAACTGGATAATCAACACAAAGAAAATGCAAAAAGACTCCAGGGCCTGGGACAAAAATTCACTAAAGAAATTGAAACAATGAAGAAAAGTTTAACCAAACTCCTGGAAATGAAGAATCAATTCAGGGAACTACAAAATACAGTGGAAAGCCTCAAGAACAGGGTAGATCAAACAGAAGAACAAATCTCAGAGATTGAAGATAACACCTTCGATTTAAATAAACCAGTCACAGCAATAGAGCAGAGAAACAAGAGAAAAGAGCAAAGCCTACAAGAGATGTGGGATTATGTGAAGAAACCTAATGTGAGGGTTATAGGGTTACCCGAAAGGGAAGAAGAAAACACTCAAGGGTTGGACAAGCTATTTGAAGATATAATAGAGGAAAATTTCCCAGGCCTTGCTAAAAATCTTCAGATACAAGTTCAAGAAGCTCAGAGGACCCCTGGGAGATTCAATAGAAAAAGGAAGACGTCACGACATGCAGTCATCAGACTGACCAAAATATCAACTAAAGAAGCCCTTCTATGAGCTGTACAACGAAAGAAGCAAGTCACATACAAAGGAAAGCCAATCCAAATAATGCCAGACTTCTCTACTGAAACTTTACAAGCAAGGAGAGACAGGGGCCCTATTCTCATTCTTCTGAAACAGAACAATGCCCAGCCTAGAATCTTATTCCCTGCAAACTAAGTTTTGTACACGAAGAAGAAACCAAGACATTCTCAGATAAGCAAAGACTGAAGGAATTCACCAAGACAAGACCAGCCCTTCAGGAAGTACTCAAAACAGTGTTACGCACGGATCAGCACAATAAACACTCACGAATGTAAATCTACTCACAAGCTAAAGATCAAAGCCCAGAAACCACAATGGCTCAAGAGAGAAAACAAAGCAACAAAGTTCAACCCAACATAATGAACAGAAATCTGCCCCACCTATCAGTTATCTCAATAAATGTGAATGGCTTGAACTCCCCACTCAAGAGACACAGGCTGGCCGAATGGATAAAAAATACAAGCGAAATGTCTGCTGCCTTCAGGAAACACATCTAACCTGCAAGGATGCATATAGACTAAAAGTAAAGGGGTGGAGAACAGTATTTCAAGCAAACGGAAGCCAAAAGAAAGCTGGCGTGGCGGTACTGATTACAGATAACTTAATTTTTAAATCAACAAAAGTAATAAAAGACAAAGAAGGTCACTATATAATGGTGAAGGGTACAGTTCAACAAGAAGAAATAACAATTCTAAATATATATGCACCCAACCTAGGTGCACCCAGATTCATAAATCAAACTCTACTTGATCTAAACTAATGGATAAACAACAACACCATAATAGTTGGAGACTTTAAAACCCCACTGACAGCACAGGACATATCCTCCAAACAAAAAATCAACAAAGAAATAATGGACTTAAACAGAACTCTGGAACAAATGGGCCTGACTGACATTTACAGGACATTCTACCCCAAAACCACTGAATATACATTCTTCTCATCAGCTCATGGGTCATTCTCTAAGATTAACCATATTCTAGGACACAAAGCATGTCTCAAACAATTCAAAAAAATAGAAATTATATCATGTATCTTTTCAGATCACAATGGAATAAAAGTAGAAATCAACCCTAACAGGAACTCTCATTTCTACACAAAGTCATGGAAACTAAACAACCTTCTGCTGAATGATCACTTCATAAACGAGGAAATCAAGATGGAAATCAAAAGATTCTTTGAACTAAATGACAAAGGACACATCAATTATCAAAACCTATGGGACATGGCTAAAGGAGTCCTGAGAGGAAAGTTCATTTCCATAAATGCCTATACCTAAAAGTCGAAAAGATCACAAATAGACAACCTAATGAATTGTCTCAATAGCTAGAAAAAGAAAGACCAACCCCAAACCCAGCAGAAGAAGTGAAATCATTAAGATCAAATCAGAACTAAACAAAATTGACTAATGGGAAACCATTCAGAAGATTAACAAAACAAAAAGTTGGTTCTTTGAAAAAATTAACAAAATTGACACACCTTTGGCTAGACTAATGAAAAGCAGAAAAGAAAAATCTCTAATAAGCTCCATCAGGAACAATAAAGGGGAAATTACAACTGATGCCACAGAGACACTAGATATAATTTATGAATACAAAAACCTCTATGCACAGAAACTGGAAAATGTGGAGGAAATGGACAATTTCTTAGAAACACACAGCCTCCCTAAGCTCAACCAGGAAGAAATAGAATTCCTGAACAGACAATATCAAGTACTGAAATTGAAACAGCAATAAAAAACCTTCCTAAAAAGAAAAGTCCTGGACCAGATGGTTTCACACCCGAATTTTACCACACCTACACAGAAGAACTGGTGCCTATGCTGCAGAAATTATTCCACAACATTGAGAAGGATGGAATTCTCCCCAACACATTTTATGAAGTGAACATAATCCTGATACCGAAACCAGGAAAGGATGCAACAAAAAAAGAAAACTACAGACCAATATCCCTTATGAATATAGACGAAAAATTCTCAACAAAATCCTAGCCAATCGAATCCAGGTGCTTGTCAAGAAAATAATTCATCACAACCAAGTGGGCTTCATCCCAGGGATGCAGGGATGGTTCAACATATGCAAATCTATAAATGTAATTCACCATATAAACAGAAGCAAAACCAAAGACCATATGATCCTCTCAATAGACACAGAAAAAGCATTTGAGAAAATTCAACACCCTTTCATGATAGGAATGCTCAACAAAACAGGCATAGATGGGGCTTACCTAAAAATGATACAAGCCATATATGACAAACCCACAGCCAATATGGGGAAAAATTGAAAGCATTCCCACTTAGAACTGGAGCAAGACAGGTGGCCCACTATCTCCACTTCTGTTCAACATAGTGCTGGAAGTCCTCACTACAGCAATCAGACAAGAGAGCAGAATTAAGGGCGTCCAAATGGGAGCAGAAGAGATCAAACTCTCACTCTTTGCTGATGACATGATAGTATACCCAGAAAACCGCAAGGATTCAACCAAGAGTCTCCTTGAATTGATAAATGAATTTGGTAAAGTCTCAGGATACAAAATCATTACACAGAAATCAGAGGCATTCATATATGCCAGCAACAGTAAAAGTGAGAACCAAATCACTCAATTCCCTTCAAAATAGCAACAAAGAAAATAAAGTACCTTGGAATATATTTAACTAAGGAGGTCAAAGACCTCTACAAGGAGAACTATGAAACACTGAAGAAGAAAACAGCAGAGGACATAAACAGATAGAAGAATATGTCATGCTCATGGGTTGGCAGAATCAACATTGTTAAAATGTCTATAATACCCAAAATGACCTACAGAGTCAACGCAATCCCTATCAAACTACCACCATCATTTTTCACAGATATAGAAAAAATAATTTTACGCTTTGTATGGAGCCGGAGAAGACCCCATATAGCAAAATCAATCCTAGGCAATAAAAACAAAATAGGAGGTATCAATTTACTAGACTTCATCTATACTATAAGGCTATAGTCATTAAAACAGCTTGGGACTGGCACAAGAACAGGGACATTGACCAGTGGAACACAACAGACAACCCAGATATAAAACCATCCTCATATAACCAACTAATCTTCGACAAACCAGACGAAAACATACACTGGGGAAAAGAATCCTTATTCAATAAATGGTGCTGGGAAAACTGGATAGCCACGTGTAGAAGACTGAAACAGGACCCACACCTTTCACCTCTCACAAAAACCAACTCATGCTGGGTAACAGACTTGTACCTTAGGTGTGAAACTATTAGAATTCTAGAGGAAAATGTTGGAAATACTCTTCTAGACATTGGCCTAGGCGAAGAATTTATGAAGAAGACTCCAAAGGCAATCACAGCAGCAACAAAAATAAACAAATGGGACCTGATCAAATTAAAAAGCTACACAGACAAAGAAACTGTCAAGAGAGCAAACAGACAACCTACAGAATAGGAGAAAATTTTTGCAAGCTACACATACGATAAAGGGCTGATAACTAGAATCTATTTAGAACTCAGGAAAATCAGCAAGAAAAACTCAAACAACCCTATCAAAAAATGGGCAAAGGACATGAACAGAAACTTTTCAAAAGAAGACAGAATAATGGCCAACAAACATATGAAAAAATGCTCAACATCTCTAATCATCAGGGAAATGCAAATCAAAATCACAATGAGATATCACTTAACTCCACCAAGAGTGGCCTTTATCAAAAAGTCCCCAAACAATAAATGCTGGCGTGGATGCGGAGAGATAGGAACACTCAGACACTGCTGGTGGGACTGCAAACTAGTTGAGCCTCTGTGGAAAGCAATATGGAGATACCTCAAAGTGATCCAAGTAGATCTACCATTTGATCCAGCAATTCCACTACTGGGTGTCTACCCAAAAGATCAAAAGTCACTTATGAAAAAGACACCTACATTTGAATGTTTATAGCTTCACAATTCACAATTGCAAAGCTGTGGAAACAACCCAAGTGTGCATCAATTCATGAGTGGATTAATAAAATGTGGTATATGTATACCATGGAGTACTACTCAGCTTTAAGAAACAATGGTGATATAGCAGCTCTTGTATATTCCTGGACAGAGCTGGAACCCATTCTACGAAGTGAAGTATCTCAAGAATGGAAAAACAAGCGCCACATGTACTCACCAGCAAATTGGTATTAACAGATCAACACCTAAGTGGATATATAGAAATAACGTTTATAGGGTGTCAGACAGGTGGGAGGGGGCAGGAGAGGAGGGGTATATACAACCATAACGTGTAAGATGTGCAACATTTGGGGGATGGACACGCTTGAAGCTCTTATTTGATGGGTGAGGGCAGGCATGGGCAATATATGTAACCTTAACACTTGTACCCCCATAATATGCTAAAATAAAAAATAAATAAATAACAAATAAAATAAAATATTACCAACTTATTTTAAAGTCTATATGCCAAAAAATTGAAATAAACTATTTTTCCTTGAAAAAAAAAACAGAAAAATAAGTGACACAGGTGTAAAAAACAAGTTAATGTAATACTCAGTTACTTAGAAATACAAATTAGGAGAAAAAAGCAACATAAAGTTGTTTCTGGAAGTATTTCTTGTTTGCTTTTTCAACTACATTGTACAAGGACATGAGGCAGAAGGGGCGGCTCCGAAGGGCCCAAGGGTGCCCTGGGAAGACTGTCAGGACCCACTGCGAATGCCATTCTAGTAAGATCATCCTCCCATGCCCTGCAGTCCCAGTGCTCTCCCTTCTGGAGCCCCGGTGGGGGTGGGGGATGGAAGCTGGGAAGAAGCCACAGGGACCCTCTCATCCTCTCGCTGATGCTGGGGGTGTGCCTGGCTGAGACAGGAAGAACAAGGTCTGAGACTGGCTGGGAGTTTCCAGGAGGAAGTGCGAACAGTTTGTGGGACTTGAGCTACCCTGGAGAATCCTGGAGAATCTGTGGCCCCTGAGAAAGGGTCTAAGAATAGCCATGTGCCTGGAGCTATGGAAGGCCCTGAGGCTGGCTGGCAGGTAGCAATGCTGCCTCAGTTTCCCAAACTTTCACCACAATCATGGGTCTTCCTTGCAGATAAACAGAGACTCCAAATACTATCGAGAGCTTATGTACAGAGCATGGAGAACATCATGCCAGATACTAAAATTACAAATATGTCCTAAAAACTATAGATCTATGAGCTCACAGATACTGCATGGGGTTTATTTTTAAGATTTCCATTGTCCCAATTTTTTTAAGACCATCCAGAAATCAAATAATACACTTAAGTGAGTGAAAAGACCTATTTAATAACACTAAGGAAACACTCTTCAACTGAGCTGGCAAGAAGGGAAAGTGTGGGGGAGATGCACATGCAGGGTTTCCTTTCTCAAGAGAATGCCTGGATGGCAAATACCCTATTTTATGTGATTTAATTCTGCTGTGAAAGGTTCAGACTGCTGCCAAAATGTACTTTTCTTCTCTGTGCTTGCCTAGCCGCAGATATGTGAGGAGCAGGATGCCAGAAGTGTAACCCAGAAGAGCTCTTGAAATTACCTTTGCGAATAAAGACAAAAGTTCAAAAAGTCAGAAGAGCTGGCTCGAGCTCAGAGAAGAGAGAACAAATGTAGCAGCAAAAGGAGGCATTGACGAAGTCTCAGTGTGATTTGTGCTTTGCAAGCACGGGGAAAGGAGCAGGGGCAAGGGGAATGAAAGGGCTCCATACCACACACACCTCAGCTTCACTGAAGTCCCCAACACCACATTCAGCTTCTACGATCTTTGCCCACTTTTAAGGTCCTTTGAAACCATCTACTTTAATGGCTGCATTTGCTTCTTGAAAGACTCTTGTGAATCTGACTTGCTGACCAGGGCAGCATGTATTCATCTACTTACAAACACGGTGCTAAGATACAATTTTAAACATTCATATTCATATTCTGATAATCCTGGTTTGGCTAGGAAAGAGTGAGCCAACTGAACAATGATCCTGCATAAAGCCATCTAATGTTGCACAAACGTTTGAATACAACTCAGCAGTTGTTTGCAATGGACAAACTGAATTCCAGAAATTACTAACTTAGCCAAAGTCAAAGAGATCTAAAAAGAAGAGTTGTTGTTGAACAGGTGTAGTGTTTCAGTTTTGCAACACGAGAAAGTTCTAGAAATCTGTTGCACAACCATGTGCACACAATTAATGCTGTGTACTGTGCATTTAAAAATGATTAAGATGGTAAATTTTATGTTGTGTGTTTTATCACGATAAAAAAATAAAATTTACCTTTTTAAATTAAAAAAAAATGCATCATTCATTTCATGCCCTGCACTTGGCTAAAACCACAGCAGGCTATACTAATTAAATGGAATTTCCCGTCACACACAAAACACAAATTTAAAAAGAAGAGGCAAAGCTAAAAGGAGTTACTCCATTTTAAAGATCTGCTTTAAAATTATAGCAGAACTAATAAGGGGCAAATTTAGAACTAGAGAACCAAACTGGCTTGATTTCTCTAGAACAATCCACTATGCCGACACTTACTTGGCAATTTTAGCATGTTTACTTTTATAAACCTTAACATGGAAACCTTTCAGACAGGTGACTGTCCTGAAACAAATTGTGACGGGATGATGTCAATCCCTTCCTTATGTGAGGCCCTGAGCGCCCCACACCTCGCCAATCCTTCTCTGCTCAGGCCTCCTGCTGTGAGTAAAATGTATGTATCACATCATTTTGCAGCTACCCTACGGAAACACCACGGTTAGGTGCTTTGCTTTGTTTTTAAATAGTTTGCAGAATTTAAGATTAACATGTGAGTAGGCTCCTAGGCTAGAAATTCTAGTTTCTGTTCAACTGGTGCTCCTGGGTCAGTTTCCTAGGGCTGCCAGAACAAGGTACCACATATCGGGTGGCTCGACGCGATCATTTATTGCCACACAGTTCTGGAGGCCAGCAGCACAAAATCCAGGTGTTGACAGAGCTGGTTTCTTCTAAGGGCCCTGAGGAAGAATCCGTTCCACCCTCTCTCCTGCGATAACCACGCTCTCCCGTCCTCACCTGCCGTTCTCCCTGTGTCTGCCGACGCGGGGCCTTTTGACGAGGACATCAGTCAGGTTAGATGAGGGCCTGGCGCTCTGTTCCAGTATGGTCTCCTTGTAACTGACTACATCTGAAACAACCCTATTTCCAAATAAAGTCACGTTCTGAGGTATGGGGGTGCTGTGGTTTCAATATGTCTCCCCTCCAAACTCATGTAGAAATTTAACTGCCACGGTCAGAGTATTAAGAGCTGAGGCCTTTCAGAAGTGATAAGGCCACAAGGGCTGCACCCTCAGCGGCGGGTTGTGCCTCAGATAGAAAGGGCTTCTGGCGCCGGGCTGTCCCTCCACCCTCTGGCCAGGTGAAGACGCAACAAGAAGGCCCTCACCAGATGAGGGGCCCTTGACTGCTCAGGCTCCAGAACTGTAAGAAATAAACTTCTTTCCTTTCTGAATTACCCGGTCTGTGGTATTATGTTAAAGCAACACAAAACAGACTAAGGCAGAAAGGGAGGAGCTGACTTCAACACACCTTTTTTGGGGGAGCACGATTCAAGCTTCTTTAACAGCTTCTCAGAAGGTGAGCCCCAGACCCGTGGCATCAGCACCACCTGAGAATCTGTTAAGAAGAAACAGATTCTGAGCCAGGCACAATGGCACATGCCTACCGTCCCAGCTACCCTAGAGGCTGAGGTGGGAGGATTGCTTGATCTCAGGCGTTCAAGGCCGGCTTGGGCAATACAGCAAGACTTCTCAAAAAAAATAAATAAATAAAAGTTAAAAAAAATGCTGATTCTTGGGCTCCACCCCAAACCCACTGAACCTGAAACTCTGAAAGGTCAGCCAAATGGTTTATCTTGTAACAAACCCTCCAGGGTATTCTGATGCACACGAAGTTTGAAAAGCACTGTTTTAAACTATCCTGTCCCTTTAGGAAAATAATTTTATAATGCTAAATGTACATCTTGCCCTTCCAACAGAATCACTAGCACTTTGGGACAGTCTCTGACTGTATTTATCTCATGTTACTTCTCCCATGGTAGTGATTAACTTAGTTTTACATAAAACAGGCTAGAATCTGGAAGTCTGTGCAAGTCACATGTGACCTTCAGATGTTTTATTTTGTCTGCTCATGAATACTATGGACTGCCAACATTAAAAACCCAGATTATAGACTTTTCCTAAAAAAACTGGAAGATCTGACAACACAATCCAAAATTCCATAAGGCAACAATCAACTGATTGGTAGCTACCTCCTTGCATAGGGCGAAGGTGGGATTCCATGTAGCCACGGTCTCCACCATTCCCTGACGCTGAGGCTTCATGGAGACCAACACACTCATTTACATTGTCTGTCCGGCCCCTAAGGGCATTTGTGTTTGAACCACGGCTGGGTAGAGGAGAGCTAGATAGAAAAATGTATCTGTATGCACAGACCGGAGTACTGCGAAATGGAATGGTAGAGGCCGTGCCTCTGATGAACAATGCCACATACTTAAGAAACTTTAAGTTCTGTGAGTTTCGCTTCACTCTTCACCAGGTAACAAGGCAAGGTATGAACTGACTCAAGCATTGAAGATCAAAGTTTTATAGTGGCTTGCCCATGTTGCAACATGTGGGCAAACAAGAACACAGTAAGAAGATAGTTTTGTATTGGCAAAACTTCATTACAGAACAGCAAAACAGTGAGGACACAAAATCGTGATTTCTAAGACATCACATATGCCTCCTTCGGGTACCTGCCATACTGAGCCGTGATGGCGTACCAGCCGTGAAAAGGGGATTTTCACATTTGTCTGCTCACCAGTCCCCAGTGAGGCAAGAGTCATTGTTGTAAAGCTACTTTCAGGCTTGAAAAATTTTAGAGGGCAGATTGTGGACCACGATTTGACAACTGCACTTTTAACACAGACACCAAATAGTTTGTGTAGAAAGGACAGAAAAGATACCTTTTCAGATTACTGGGGGGAGGTTCGTGAAATGTCAGACAGAGTGGTATTTGGGATGTTTATTTCAGCGGTAAGGATGAGCCTGGAGTTTAGAGAAGACAACTCATACACAAAGGAAACAGAGGAAGTCTGACTTGCCATGGAGCTCATCTCAAAGCAATAAATCCCAAAACTATATGTGCTTGAAGATTATTAAGCCAGAGGACTCGGACAAATGGCCACCATTACATCAGAGGTCTATTTTCTGACAAGTTCTTAATTTTTATTCTCTCCTTAACCACCACTGTACCATTCTTAAGAAAGGAAAGACGAGATGGAATCTGTCACTGACTGAAGCTTCCTTTAAAGCTATCAGATTTAGAACGATGATAATTTTCTCAAAGGCAAAGATGACTGCTTCTCCTAGATGAACTTAATATTTTCAATAGTCTATTAAAAGTTTAAAAACATGCAGTGTAAACATATGGAAAATGGGACAGGCTTCTGAGATAACAGCAAGGGTTCAATTTTCCTCCTTGGTACTTAGTGCCACTGCATTCGTCAGAGCTCTCCAGAGAAACAGAACTGACAGGAGATACATACACACATGTATGTACCTACATACATGTACACACATCCTACTGTGTGTATATATCCGATGTATCGCATGCATATGTATGAATTCGCACATGCTATTATGGAGGCTGACAAGTACCAAGATCTGCAGGGTTGAGTTGGCACGGTGGACCTGATGGTGTAATTCCAGCCCAAAAGGCAACATGAGCAAGACCCAGGAAGAGCTGACTTTTCAGCCTGAGTCCAAAGGCAAGAAAAAGCCCATGTCACAGTTTGAAGCCATTAGGCAGGAGGAATTCACTTTTACTTAGGGGGGTCAGTCTTTTTGCCGTCCAGGCCTTTGACTGATTAGATGAGGCCCATGCACACTAGGGAGGGCAACCTGCTTTACTTAGCCTACCAATTTAAATGTTAATCTCATCCAGAAACACCCTCACAGAAACACCCAAAGTAATGTCTGACCAAATATCTGGGCACCTCATGGTCCAGTCAAGTCGACACATAAAAGTAACCATCCCAATCTACCTTGTGCCTGGCAGGTGCAAAGGCAAGGACAATCAACTCGCAGGGGATGCTGGAGTTTGTGAAGACCAAATGACCAAGGAAGTGTCTAGTCCTTGTCTCAGACACCTCCTGCCCACTCCATCAAACCGCTGCTCCTGGCCAGCGAGCTCAGCTTTCACTGAAGGTCATTGCACAGTTAGCAATGTAAAGCTGGATGCCAGTATGCACCTATGACAATGCCTACAGTAAAAAAAATACTGACAAAGTCAAGTGCTGGTGGAGCAACTGGAACTCCCATCCATTGCTAGAGGGACTATGAAATGGTACAGCCGCTTTAGAAAACAGTTTGGCAGTTTCTTATACTGATAAACACATACTTACCACACGACCCAGGAATCCCAGTCGTAGGTATTTACCCAAGAGAAATGGAAATGCATTTTCACACACAGCTCTATATGTGAACGTTTACAGCAGCTTTATTCGATGATCACCAAATCCTAGAAACAACCCAAATGTCCTTCCATAGGTGAATGGATAAACAGACATCCATAAGATGGAACATTACTCAGCAGTAAAAAGAGATTAACTGTTCGCACTCAAAATCTCCAAAGCATTATGCTGACTAAAAGAAGCCAGTTTCAAAAGGTTATATATCGTATGATTCTATTTGTAGGATATTTTTGCAAAGACAAAATGATAGTGACGAAGATCGGCTCAGTGGTTGTCATGGGCTGTGGAAAGAGGGTAAGTATGACTATAAACAAATATTAATAGCACACAGGGTGCTGGAGTATGGAAACTGTCCTGTGTCCTGATTGGGGTGGTGGTTATAGGACCTACATGTGCTAACTTTCATAGAATGACACAACCCTCCTCCAACACCGCATTTACTGTATGGTAAATTAAAATTAAAAAAAAAAATCAAATGGTAAAAGAAAAAAATTGTATGCCACCCAATTATGCACAGGGTAAATGCGCCCAACAGAACTGTCTATGAAATTGGGTCTGTCAACAACGCTGCATCCACAGTACCCACACGTGCTGCTCATCAGCCATGAGGAGTGGGCCCCACTCAGGCACAGGAGGGACAATCTCATATTTTGATATGACAAGAAGATAAGAGTCACTGGACACAACCTGGGAATTCTCTGAAAAGGCAAAATAGTTGTGATTTGTTATGTTTTTTTCCAGGCACTTTAGTATTCATGGCCTGAAGGGAGGAGATTTAGGCTTAAAGACAGAAAAGGATTTGCCCTGGGTTTTGATCCCAATTCTGTCTGGCTCCCCAGTCCCTGACTTTACTGTAGCCTGCAGCTGCCCGGAAGCCACATAAAGCCACAGTGAGGATTACAACTGGATTCCTGCCTTTTCCTCTGCTGTAACCCAGGCAGGCCCTAAATCCCTTAGCCCCTTAAAGCCCTGCTCTTCCCTTAAAGCTGGAATTCAGGGGTGGGGGTGAGGGGAAGGAGGATATTTTGCCCCCAGGGGACATGTAGCAATGTCTGGACTCATTTTTGGTTGTCACAACAGCGTGGGAGAGGATGCTACTGGCATCCAGTGGGTAGACGCCAGAGATGCTGCTAAACACCCTACAAGGCACAATCCGGCTGCCCGAATGAAGAACAATCCATCCTAAAATGTCACTAGTGCCAAGACTGAGAACTGCTGGTTTAAACGTAGAGAGGAAGAAAGGAAGGGAGGGAGGAAGGGAAGAAGAAATGAAGAAAGGAAATGCGTACTAAACACATCTATGAGCTAGCACTGTGCTGGGTATTTTAAAATCCTTATGTCATTATCTCCCCAAATCCCTTTGAGGTATAAATATATATAAATCCTATTTTATAGTTAAGAAATTTGAGTCTGAAACTCATAAAAGAAGGTGCCCTAATCCCAGTGAAGAGACAAGATGCTGTGGCACCACAGGCACCTGTGATTACAAAGCCAGGTGACTGCAGGGAGCACCTGGGGGCTGGCCTGGCCGCTCTGCAAACCTCTTTTCATTTCCCTCTTCTCTGGTCTTAAAAATCACCTCTTATCCTCAGGCGACCTGTGAAGAAGGGGGCCGTTTGACTGGCAAAAAGGCAAATCTGAATTCAAGAGGCTCCTGGGAAGTAGACGGGGCCTGTCATCGCTAAGAACCAACCAGGACTGGTTTGTCCCCAAATCTCCTCTTGCTCCACTCATCCCTCCTCCCCCAGGGTGCTAAAATGTCATGCCTCCGTCCACAAAGCCTAGAGCCAGACCAGCTGCGCGTCCTCGGCTGGCTCCCTCCTCTCCTGCCAGCACGAGCCGCTGGACTCAGCCATGGGAGCGGCCGGCTCAGCACACTCAGGCGGAAACGGGGGCAGGGAGGACAGGAGATGCCACGTGCCACAGTCAGTTTCCCGGAATAACACCCGACGGGCAGGGCTCGCCTGAGAAAATCAGCAACTCACTTTAAAAACAAGTCCTTATAATCACATCTGAGTGATTCTGGCCCAATTTTACCCCTTTGTGTAATTAGTGTTGATAGTTCCAACAGTTAAAAATGGGGTGCACATGTGTGTGTGTGAGATGGGGGAAGACAGAAGGAGAACAGAGGAAGAAAGGCAGGAAAACAGAGGGAGGACAGGGACTGAGTGAGAGGGGAGAAGGATGTGTTTGAAGCTTAAGAGAAAACTGGGAAAACAGACGAGCTCATGACAAGCGAGCCCCGGAGAATGGGGACCCCCGAGACTGGGGGAGCCTCTTGCAAATCAGGTGGAAGCACAGCGACAGAAGCCGCTCTTCAGAACTGATTCTCGGTAACCGCCGCCAGCCTCGGGTCAGCAGCACAGTGCTGTCCCCCACGGCATGGCAGCACCGATTCCAGAGGAGGCCGCCCCCCGCCACGCCCTGCCGCCCGCAGGCCCCACGCACTCACAGCTCCAGGATGAGGATGACGTCCGTCTTGCTCTCGTACACCTCGTGCAGGGTGATGACGTTGGGGTGCTGGACCTGCTTCAGGATGCTGACCTCCCGCTCGATGTCCTCGCGGCTCACGCCCCGCCGGCTGGATTTGGTCCTCCTCTTCTTGATGAACTTGGCGGCATACTGCAGACCTGTGCTTTTCTCGCGGCATTTCTTCACCACCGCGAACTGCCCGCTGGAAAGAGAACATGGAAGACTATTTTACTGTTCGCTAACAAAAAAAGAGAGAAAAAAAAAAAAAGGATTTAAGAGAGGATGTGGGAGGGGAAAAGAGAATCGTGCACAGGAAAGTTCAAATTGTGGGAGATTAACAAACTAGGTAGGGATGTTTCTTACCATAGCTCAGTTTTACTAAGCTTATTTATGAACAATGATGCAAGGAATAAGAGTACTTTAAGTACATTTTATTGAAAGGGTAATGTCTCCCTTCCCATTTCAGGTCATGGGACAGCGGCAGGGAGCTCTCTGATCTGACTTTACTTCTAAAAATCTCTTTTCTTGTGTGTCTAGTCTTGGAGGCAGGAAAAAAAACAAATTGAAACCAGGGAATTGGTAGAAAAATGGGCAAGACTCTGCTTTTGACAACATAGTTCTAGCACCAATATTAATCAATGCAAACACCCAAAACATAAAAATAGTGTATTATTTTGTTCACAGTTGGGGGACTGCTAAGCCACATGAGTTGGTATCCATCGGCTGCTTTTCTAGCACTATCCCCGCTCCCTTCTCAATAATAAATACCTCCATCCAGGGATCCCTGTGGCTCGGGGAGCTAACTCCACCCCCAACTGAAAGTGTGGATCATGTGACCCAGGCTGAGCCAATCAGTGCACTGTGCTCTCCTGGCTGCAATGACAGGCGCGTAACCTAGGAAAGGCCTTCCAGAGCAGGCGGAGACAAAGACTTTCTGAGACTCTTTCCCCTTCTGGATGTGAACATTGAACTATGTGACCCCCAAAGCTGCTGCCTGCCATCTTGGGACCGTGACAGGGGCTGCTCTTGGTTTGAAGATAACCACTACAGAGGCAGGGCCGGCAGAAGGAAAGAAACCAGGTCTGCTGTAACACTGCAGAGTGCTAGAGCAACCCTAGCCTGAAACCATCTACTTTCGATTTTTCGGCAACATGAACCAATAAATTCTCTTTACTGCTAAAGTCAGTTTGACATGGCCTTTCTATTTCTTGCAGAGGAAAGCAGCCTAAATACCACAGCAAATAACCAGAGCCTCCTTCTCATGTATAACAGAATACAATCACAGAACTTGGCACAAAATAATAATGTGTGCAGCAGCAAGGGGGTGCAGTCCTGGGAGGCAAACAGGCTCCCCTGAACGTCAGTGACACACATGGAAGGACCCTCCTTGTTGAAGCTGGCACCTGCCTTTCTTTCCTGGAGCCCAACGGAGGGCCGATCCACCCCTCATCGGATCTGTATATTTCTTGGCACCTACTAGAGAACCTCTACGTAAACAATGATCACAGTTATTTTTAGCTGGCTTTATTCTCACACGAAGACAAAAGCAAGAGAGAAAGTGAAATTAAGTATAATATTTTGATGTTAAAGAATGGATACTTTAAAACATTACTCATTTACTTTAGCAGCAGGAGGCCAGTGGAAAAGAAACACATAGTGAAGAATTATTTTTATAGCCTTGCCAAATTTTTTTGCATGACAGGTTATTAGGACTCTTTCTGCCCTGCAGCAGGATAGCAGAGAAGCTGAAGAATAGATTGCACTGGAATGCCATGCCGGATTGCCTGTAAACTCACTACCTTAAACGGTCACGGGGTCTGTGTTACGACTCTATTATAACCTTTTTCCAATTTCTCTGGGGAGTGAAAATCTGTTCTCTCTACTGGGGAGCAGAGGGTGGCAGAGACGGGACATCTGGAGGGAAGACGGAAACAGCTTGAACACAAAACACATTCAGCTGCTGCTTTAGAGTCTAGCCCCCTCCTCACCAATACGCTACGATATCCTCACGGAGCACATCGGGGACCCAGGACGGCCCAATGACAAGCAACGTCCATGCCTCACTCACGGTCACAGCAACTTGTCTCAGGGCCTTAAGCCACAAGGCAGACACTGTGGTTTGAATCATGGTGCTTTAAAATTGAAAAACAAAAAGCCAAAAAAACCCAAGCAAAACCCCTTCCTGCAGGAGAGCCACACGGAATTAAATGCAGTCCTAGAGTCAAAGACTTCTCCAAGTGTGTTTTCACCTCCAAAAGCTGCATGTGGAACACATCCCCCTATTCTCATTATTATGGGAAGGGAATGATGACAAGGAAGGCTAACCCTAAGGGCAAGGCGAGGCAGATGCTGAGCACGGTGTGTGCACACGTCCAGTGAACTTGGCACCCAAGGCTGCAGCAAAATGTCTGGAACGCACTCCCTCAGCCCACAGTGGCCCCTCACTCTCACTCTGGGAGTCCCAGGACGGGGCTGACTGGAGAGGAGGGGTCGGGCCCTGCTGGACGCTGGGTCCTGGCTGAGCCTGACTGCAGAGGGTCCAAGGAGGGTTTCTTGAGAAACACGGTCGAGATCTATCCCAATGCCACCTCTTTAAAGACACCTTTCCCCTTGTTTTTCTGCCTCCCCTAACAATCTACCCCCCTGCTCCAATCTCCCCAACAGCCCTGGGTCCACAGAGCATGACATGCGCTGGGCTGGAGTGCAGGGGCGGGCGGGGGGCACTTGCCGTTTCCTGCCTGTTCTTGACCCCCCCCAGACTGCCAATTCTGGGGCACAGGGGCCTGCCAGGCCCACCTTCCCATCTCTTGAGGCCCTGGGTGCTGAGCTGCTCCACAGACCCCATAACACAATGCAGATGTGCAGCTTTTGAATCCTGAATCTATAATCCTGAGAACCAGAGGTGTTGAACTGGTTGAGTCGGGTGCTGCATTGTAAGTACATGGAACTGTGTAGCAGCTAGGAGCACAGACTGCCTGTTAGCTGTGTAACCACCGGCTTACTTCCGACCTAACCATGCCATGCCTCAGTTTCCTTATCTGTAAAATGGGTATAATAAGAGTGTCTACCTTCGAGGGTTACTGGAGTGGAAGGGGAAGGATGAAATGAGCTAACACACATAAAGTATTTAGAAAAGCACCTGACCGTAGTAAGTCTTCAAAAACTATCAGATATGATTTACATGCAACAACCAGGGTTATTTTCATTAGTGCACTGTTGGTTAAATCTCACAGTGATGCAGTATTACCTCCAAAATATCTACCTTTCATTACTGCCAGGGAGAAAAGAGCCCTAATAAGACAAAAAGAAAAAATAACATGAAATGACAAAAACACAACCCACAGCAGAGCTGTACTGTGTTAACAACGAGTAGGACTATTGCTAAATCTTGACACACATCATCCCCTTCTGCCCTTTATCCGCCTCTGCCCACCCAGAGGGTATGCTGCTACTCACCGCTGCTACCCAGGCCCGCCCTGGCCTTGGGAACACAGGGTCACAGGTTGAGCAGAGCCGCAGCCAGGCCTGCCCGGGGGCCTCTGTGCACACTTGGTAACGCCTGGCATTGCCACAGGCAGCCAGCACACTGTGAGCACAGACAAGAAGACGTTCTTCCCTGATCACAGTAATTTGCTTTGTGAGCCCTGATTCGAGTTGGACTGTTGGTTAACTGCAGCTTTGATCTTCTCCTTCCTGGAGAACTGGCCCTCGACCCACTGGCTCCCTGGCACCCACTTCTACCCTGGCCTTGGACTCCTTTGGGGGACACCCCTCTTCACCAATCCCCTACCACCCAAACTACAACTGAAAAACAACTGGTTTTTTTGGCAAGAGCTTCTAAATCATGAGCTCCCAGAATAACAACACAATCCAGCTTGGAGGCTGAGCGAAGACCAGAGAGGAAAGTGAACGCCACCTGCAGCAAGGCCACCACGTGCCCAGCCTGGAGCCACCCGGCTCCTCCGCCCTCCTTTCTCTGTGCCAACGCACTGAGGTTCGTCCGTGATTACCACCAGCACAGACGGCTGCGTTATTAATTAGGTAACATCAATACAGTCAGGGCTGTTCACTGGGTGGGGGAAGGTAGCTTCTTTACTGGAAAACAGAAATTCTCTGTATGCTATGACATTTAGTTTTGATGAAACAGTGACAACTGATACTTCATTATTTGAGGTTTCTATACTTGTAAATTTGCCTACTCACTAAAATTTATTTGTAACCTCCCAAGTCAGTGCACATAGCACTTCTGTGGTCATTCATGGACGGGCATGGATGGGTGAAAAACTGGAGATCGTGACATACACGATCCAGCTGAGGTCAAAGTGATGCTCTGCCTTCTTGTTTCTGCTCTCACACTGTAAACAGGTGGCTCTTGCACAGTCTATTTCATGCCACCTTTTTCCATGCTTTGTTCTTTTCTTGGTGATTTCGCTGTTTAAAATAGTCCTTCAGCATAGCGTGGAAGCATCGCCTAGTGCTCCTGAGTGCTAGAAGGCTGTGATGTGCCTCATGGAGAAATGTGCTGTTGGCCCTGAGTTCAATGTCAATGAATTGATAATATGTATTAAATCAGATGGTCTTTAAACAGAGGTACACATAAAACAAGGTTATGCCATCAGTTGACAAAAATGTTTTCAGAGACTTACTTACAGGAACCTAACCCTGTATTTCCCTTAGGAGCAATGAGCAGTGGTTCAGTGTTTGCAGTGAATTTATAGAACATTACTCCTACAAATAATGAGAGCCAATTGCATGTCTTTTTGTTGTTGTTGTTGTTAAACTACACTAATACTCTATAATTTAACAAACTGACAGAATAGTTTATTGCATTAGGCACAGACAGCCAAATTCATTTTGACATAAAATTTTTCAACTAAATGTAAAAAACATTTATTAAATACTAGTGCTCAGATACAAACAAAGATAATAAGACACATCCCTACTTTCATGAGCTTTAATTTTAAAAAACTTGATTAAAAAAGTCACAAATTTTGGTTAAGAAAGGAAAACCTTGGCTAAAACAAGCAAAGCTTCATAAAGAACAACCTGCCATCTAATTTCTTTGTCTCATTTACTAATATATCTGATTTGACTACTACCATGTAGTCACTTAAGGAACTGTAACCAGGATTATATGCAAGGCTTTGTACACACATTATTTATTAATAATCACAACTCGATGAGATGCACTTTGTTGTTATCTTTTCTGACGAGTGAGAAAACCAAGTCTCAGAGAGATTTTAAAAAATTGCCCCAAATCATTCAGCAGTAAATTGCATAACTGAGAAATGAATCCAAACCCGGGTATATTTGCCTCCAAATCCCCATACCCTGAGCCCACTGCTGTGTTGACTTTGTGTGCGTTTTGTTCACTATACAAGTCATCTCACCGTGAAGTTACAGTAAGACTAAATCCAAAAGCATCATGCTAGGAAAGCACCCTGTGAGGGGACAGCAGACGGCTGGGGTTTGTGGTTAAATCAGTTTGGGTAACGTTGTCTTCTTCTCCTCACTGAAAACTCATGAAGTATTTTAATTAATTAAAACCATTGCTTAAGATGGTCCGAGGTGCTGCTCGGTAAGAAGCACACCATGTTTGCGTGTGTGCTCAGGAAGCACCGTTGTAACAATTAGAAAGAAACCCAAGAAGATTCTCCAGGTGGAGACACAAGGATGACACGCATTTGTTTGTTGATGCATTCGTATTTTTACAGACCTTCTGCAGGTCGTAGAGCTCTAAAAAAGGAGCCTGTTGAACTTTGTTTAATCCAGTCAGGTCTTCCTGTCCATTTTATTTATTTGTAGGAGACTCTGTTACCATGGAGGAATGAAAGTGTGGATGGACAACGTCAGAGATGTTGCATTCAGAGTGGAGAAAGCACAACCCCACTGGACATGACAATTTCTGCCGCGTAAGCTGGTACCAAACCTAGTGTCAACACTTCCGTGGCTGGTCCTGATCCAGACACAACATTAGAGCAAGGTCCCACCTGGCAAACAGGTCAGATTAAAAAATATGTGACGAAGACAGCATATCATATTTTATTTTATATATCCAATACATAGGATAGTTAAAATTATTCACGGTAACTAGTGGTATCATGAATTCCCTACATTAATGATGAAAACAGATCTGGTTTAAATCTAACAGCTGAGGCTTTTCATCTTCCCCTTCTCCCAAGTCTTTACAATAAAAGCTTCTCATTAACACAAAATAATTTTTACTTTTGAACTCATATATCAAATCCCTGGCACAATGTTAGTGCTGGTTTACAGATGATCTATCTTCTCAAAGAGCTGCGCTGAGAGAGTGGTAGCAGCTTGAATCCTGCCAGAATACTAGATTTACAGGTCATAGGTAAGGGGAGAGGTACAGAAATGATTTCTCAAGCATGAATTAACATCTGATAATAATTCATGTTTACAGCAGGGAAAAGAGCCCGAGGGTTAATAGACTAGTGGAAGAAACAAGCAGAAACACTTGACCGTGGGCCTGGGGGGGAGAGGGTGCAGTCAGGAGAGCCTGTCCAGCTGGCGGGGCTGTGCTCCGAAGACCGGGTGTTGAGTCAGGGGCTGAAGAACGCCTGTGCGCAGGGACAGGGAAACAGGGAAAGCCGGTTTCATATATTTCCAGAGGAATGGAGGGGAAGGCATCCGCGTCCTGCACAGAATGGAGCAATGCCAGCCCCAGCTGTAACAACAACTCAGGAAAGCAGGGGCTCTCTGAGCCTCAGTTTACCCATCTGTGCAAGGCCGGCAACAACATGAAATGAGGCCACATGTGTGAGCACAGACTAAGCTCGCGAAGCGCATCAAGCATATGTAAAGGATGAAAATGAGCTGAAATGTCTCAGCTTCACATACTTCTTAGAGAACCCAACAGGGTAGGATTTCAGTAACTGAAAAGCAGCACCAGATTTCTACTCAACAAAGTTAAAATTTAAGTGTTAAATCTCTACCTTTTTTTCTCATTAGGACTCAACAAAGCTATTTTCATTTTGGATGGAGACATATTTTGTGCCCAGACACCACGGCAGCTTTGCTTTGATGCTGAAGCTTTCGGCTGGAGGTGGGTGACGGGCAGCAGACATCATTGTCCAAAGATGGTCTCGGCCATCTCTGCATCCCACATGCTCTCCCTGCTGTGTGACCTTCCAATTCCCATCAAGAGGTGGAGTCTAATCCCCGTTCCTTGAATATGAACAGGCATCAGTGAGTGACTTGCTTGACCCACAGAACATGATTCTGGAACTTTCACTTGGCTCTTGGAGAGCTCTCCCTTGGAACCCTACTAGCATTCTGGGAGGCCAAGCTACCTGGAGAGGCCACAGGCAGGTGACCCCATCCGCAGCTCCAGCAGAGCTGATGGCAGCTGTGAGAGGCCAGCCACGTGTGTGAGCCATTGCAGACGTCGTCAGGACCATCGACAGGCTGACCTCAGGTGGCTGCAGGACCAGCCAACATCTCAGTGTGACCACTGGAGACATCCCAGCCAAGAACCACTCAGCTGAGCCCAGGCAGCCCACAGAAGCATGTGAGATAAGATATCATCATAAATTATTATTTTTAGCTACCAAGTGTTGGGGTGGTTTGTTTTGCAGCAATGCATAGGTAGGATAGCCACTAAAGAACCTTGAATGGTGGGCTTAACAGATCGCCCGGAAGCTGTGTGGGGGAGGGGTTCAGCACAGACGGTAAGGGCCGTAGGTTACCAGGTCATGACCGGCCCCACAGGAGAGCACGGGAAGAGAGCGCTAGTGTCCACACCTTTTTGGATGCAGGCCCCATTCTGGGCTCACACAAACAGGCCCTCACATCACAGCACATGGGGACTCCATTTCCAGGTTTTTCATGTCCCATCTTGGCAACAATTTCCCATCTTTCACAGGAAGTATTGCATCATTTAGGAGGGTTTCTGTGCTGCAAGCAAACAGCACAAACAACAAAACCTGAAGACTTTCCCTGAGCTGCCTTTGCAGATTTCTGGCTGCTGGGGGCTTGCTGCTGGTCTCCAACTTTACCTTTCCCAGTCTCTGTGATGAGGCAGGTCTTCCCCCTGGGAAATGCACGGCATCCAAAGGCTACACATGGTCCAGTAAATACGGCCACCTGATCTTCATTCTGGCTGGTCGGAATGCCCTGTGCGTACCTCCAGCGACATCACCTTTAGCAGAACACAGTGAGGAAGAAGTGCTCTCTCCTCCCATTCAACAGAAACTCTTCTTCAATCCCAGCCCCACCAGCTTGGCAGATTTCAGCAGGTGACGAAGGCGAGCCCTGTGTGGGAACTTGGCACTTTAACACCAAACGGCACGCAATTCCCTTGCAACGTCTCCTTGGTGTAGCTCACACTCAGAACCGCTCTCTACCTGTCCTTTTAGCAACTATGAGTGAGAGGAAAGCAAACTACTCTTCACAGGAGAAGCAAAGCTGGTGATTTTTAAAAAATTATTATTGTTTAAAAATAAATACAGCACTCCAAAAACTATTTTGAACAGCTACAAGAACCCAGTTAAATGGCGTGGTTTGGAGAGCAAGTCCCCACCCGTGAGCAAGCAGCTCAGGTTGCCATGGCACTGACGGGAGGAGCAGCAGCCCGTCACCCGGCCACCAGAACAACGCAGAGGCGGGGGAGAGACGCAGCAGGAGAAAGGTGGATCACACAAGGGCCCAGGAGAGCAGAGAGGTGGGTCCCCTGGGGAGAATGGTACTATCCCACAGAAGACTGCAGAGGAAAAGATGGCAAAACCAAGGACCCAGGGCCAGAGTGGGAAAGGGCAGGTATGCTGTGGCAAGTGGGGTCAAAGAAACCAAAGGTATAAAGTATCGGTGGCTCAAGCCACCTCTTTATAATTAAGGAATTAGCAAACCAGAGCAGTTGAGGACTCCAAAGTAGGAAAGATTAGAAAGACAGCAGTGGGCGCCTTTGTCCACTCCATGTGTCCCCATGACACCTCTTTGGAGGCAGATACCCATCTGGAAGAGTATTTCCCAAAGTGGGGTCTTTGGAGCTCATATAGAGAGATGCTACTTGGAGAAAGGGCTTCACAACTGGGTAAACTGAGTCACAACAGGATGCTGCATGCAGGACTCAGCACATCTGGTTCTTTCCCCAAGGGAGTATAGCATTCGGCATTTCACATTGTTTGGGGTTACTGTCAACCACGAAACCCGGTTTTTTGGGGTTTTTTTTGGTCATGGGGCATCTTGAAGCCCAGTTTTCTTGGGAAGGTGTGCTTTGCTCCTCTCTCCCAGTTAAATGGTCAGTGCCTTCAGAGCCAGGTGTGGGCTCTGTATCCACTGTTTATTCACTGGACTCCGAGGTTATTCCCTACAGCAGGTGCCAATCACACACTCCTCTGTGGGCTGGTGGAACTGAGCACAGAGCTGGAGGTGGGAGGTGCCCAAGGCAGATCCAAACCCCCTGGGACTTGGACCAATTAGAAGGGGACCAACTGAGTCCAGCTGGGAGAGAGGTCTCCTCCTGGCCTGGGGCTCCTCTTGCTTCCTTCTAGCTGCTGTTACAGGGCTGCTGAAAGGCCTGGTTTCAGCCCTGAGGTCAGCTCCTTGCTACTTCAGACTAGCAGAGAACTTGGTTTTTCTTTTCTTTCAGTCAATTGGGCTGGGTATTTCTGGTGACAACTGAAGGCTGGCAGAGTAGGTGCAGAGGATAGATTCTCAGAGGCAAAGTGCACACGTACTGGCCAGATGACATGCAGATGAGCCCTTGAGCCCTGGCTGCCACCTTGAACCAAGACATCTCCCCTGAGGAAGAGCATGGTGGTGACGAGGAGGAGCCTGGAGTCTGAGGACTGCTCAGAGCAGACTCGTGAGCCTGGAGACGCACTGCCACCCTGTGCCAGGCCCAGTGCCTTGGCTTTCTGGGGCTCCCTGCTGTAGCAGATCCCACCTGACTCAGACAGTGTGTGCCTTCAGGAGTTTACAACCCGCAGGGATTAACAAGACATTTCAGTGCAAGAGACTCGCAAGTGCTCAGTGACAGGGTGTCCAGAGGGTGTGGCACGGGGCCCTGGCTCCAGCAGAGGGTTGGGGGGCTGCAAGGAAGTCACCCCTGTTGCTCAGCATCAGCCCTAGGACCTAACGCACAAACCTGCCTGGGGCTTGCTAACTGTTTGTTTTTGTCTTTAGGCCCAAAGGGAAAGGAAAGAAGAAAATAAATGTTGGAAAAGCATCATTTGATACAATCTAAACAGGGCCTCTGGTGGACAAGACAAATAAAACAAACAACACTCCAAGGATTTACTGCAAATATAGTAGGGCCCACGTCGAAAACATGGCTGCCTTTTGAGTCCAGTCTTATGGAGAACAGAATGCCTTTATAAAGAAAAGTATCTGCAGATTACTGTCACGCCAGGGTCAGCCGTTCCATTTCAGTGAGTGGAGACCACCCCAGATGGCTGGGCAAAACGGGGCTTTCTGCCCCAAGACCTGCTCAAGCTGCAGGGGGGTCCCGAGCTGTCCCAGCTAAGACTCAGAGGGGTCAGCCCCTGCTTGTGACCTCTCTACCTTCAACATGATTATGTGACCATCCTAACGTGTCATGTAAGCTCTTCCAGCCAGTGCTGGCCACAGTTAGCTAAAGGTAACTGGGCCATAAGGGACGATCTGCTCTCAACTCAGCAAGCTGCTCTCAGGGGAAAAAGCTGAAAGACGAGAGCAAGACATTCATGTAACTTCATGGGGAAAAGAGACAGTT
Organism: Mirza zaza; assembly: GCA_008750895.1. Lineage (NCBI taxonomy): Eukaryota > Metazoa > Chordata > Mammalia > Primates > Cheirogaleidae > Mirza > Mirza zaza. The sequence continues at coordinate 75,148 of VSMD01079163.1, read as the reverse complement.
CATGGCGAAGACAAACAAGAGCTAAGCTGAAGGTCCTTACTCCATGGCAAAAGAAGAGAAAGAAAGTCTTATGAGTTCAAGGTGCTGAGATTCAGGATGGGGAACAACCAGCTCGAGGGAAACAGATAGTTAACAGATTGGCAGCGCCTGAGGGGTGCAGATCATAAATGTGCAAATACTCTACGGAATTGCCCAGATTGAAACACAGCTTATGGAAACTGTAGGACAGTCCTGTCCAATATTCACTCTGCTCAGCTCTGGATCACGACAGGGACTGAACAAAGATGTCTGAGTATTTCCATTGTTCCCCTTTCAATTTAGGTAGAAATGCTATTCGCCTGCACGTTTCACCCTCTGTCATGCTTTGTCATTGGAAGAATGAGCTCCACCTTGTCCCAGGAAGTCCAGTCTACGTTGGTAAAAAGTGTGAAATCGAGTGACTTGGAAGAAATTCAAAAGGCCTGGCCTCACGTGGCTTTTTACGCCATACATCTTGGGAGCCGCTGTCCGTGGGCCTGTCCCGTTCTGGAGACTTAACACGATGAGGAGGACAGTGGAACTTCTCCAGGGTTTTCCTTCTCTGGGGTTGCAAGAGTCGCAGGCCCAGGTCTCAAGGAGGCAGCGGTAGTGTCTGGCAGTCAGCCCAAGCAGGAAGAATCCTTTTCACCGCGCTCTAGGCCAAGCCCTTTCCCATGATGTCTACAGATCTGTTACCTTGGCTCGGAATCAGGTGGGGACTCACCTCGCCGGTGAAGTCTAGGGGGAGGAGAAGACAAGGAGGGGACCGAGGGGGTCACTTCAGGCCAGGCAGGGGAGGCTGGCAGGGCAGCTCACTGCTGGAGTTACTGAAGTGAGAGCCACTCAGATAAAACCGAAAGATGATAAGTTAAAGAGAAACCGGAGCTCCCTGGGTATTCTCTCAATGGAAGCAGAACTCCTGGAAGCCAGCCGCCCGCGCTGACTCAGCCCAGCGACGGGATCCGAGCGTGCGGGGAGCTTATCCCTGCGAGCCAGGGGAAGAGCGTATACACCACGGCCAGGAGAACAAGCACACTGACGATGTTACTTCCCCCAGGAAGTGCCACTTTGGAAGAACATGTGGCACTAATCAAGTCTTAGGTCAAACATGAAAGAAAAATATAATTTGTGTGTCCAAGGTTAGAAGGGAGCATCTCCCAAAGCAGGGACTGCAAACTCAGTGCCCTTCTCATGGGGTGCTGCTGCCTAAGAAAGTGTGGACTGTGACTTCTGCGGGACTTGGAGCGATGACCACTGGGGGAGCCCAGAGGCTCTGCGTGATGGAAAGGTCCGCTAGCAGGCAAGCAGGTGTGGTGGGAGCACTCTGGTGAGCAGGAAGGGGACTGACCTCTCCCGTGGCCGTACAGGGTCCCTGCAGAAGTGCTTTCTCTTCCCGGGCTTGGTCACCTGCGCGGTGGGGCTGAGGAGCTCTACCTACACCCCTGCAGAGCTGGGGGTTAGCGCTGTCTTGCCACTTGGGTCAGGAGGCTGCGCTCGTCTGCAGCCATGTGAAAACACCTGGCCACCACAGCTTCTAACGGAGCCCACAGGAAATGTGGCTGCAGCCCCGGAGCGGCGACAGGACACCAGGGAAGCAGGCACACCCAAGTCACATGCACACCACCGCCCCCTTGTTTAGACTTTCTACTCCAGGGTGCTCTCTTATCAACTCCAGATGTGAAGGCCACGGGACTCCACCATAGCTCGGTGGCTTCATGGTGAAAGAAGAGTTCTGGGCAGGAGGTGCCGGCTACAAAGCTGTGGAATCTTAACAAAAATGGTTTGGAGCTTCCTTTGCACTTGATGGGTACATGAATGCACAAAAATAGAACCCATCTTTTAAGCTACTTCATGATTTGTTAGGCATTTACAAGGGATACATCACTAGTTACTACATTTGAACCAAAAATATGTAACACAAACACTAAAAGAACTGGTTTGTTGAGTTTAAATTTTAATCTCCTTCATAGTGACTTACCAATGTATTATTAGCTTTGAAAAAATTGTTGAAATCATACTTATATATATGATTCTTTCTGAAAATTGACACCACTATTGAGTCTCCAGAGCCTAACATGGTGCATTGAATAAAATTTTAGAATTAATATGTATTGACTCAATTACCTTATGGGTCCCTAAATTTATATGCTGACATCTACCTGTTTAAATTGTTTCCACTGACCTTCTGCGTATGGAAAAACAATGAATTGCTCCAGCATTTTAAACCATCAGTATAGATGTCTACCGTTTGCTTTAAGAACATCCGGGCCCAAGATAGTCCACACGTATTTACTTTTCTCAAACACCGGGCTCTAGGTTTTCACTAGGCCCCAGCTGATCCTCTGGGAGTTGCCTACTTGCCTTAGAAGCCTGTCAAGGGGACAATTAGTCTATGTCATCATGTACATTCACTGGAAAAGGAAAATCATACATGACAGCCCTCACATGGGCCCCTGACACTTCAGGGGATTCTCCTGGTCTCCTGAGGACTGAGTGCTTTCTGTAAGCAGTTGCTCTAGGGCACAACTTTGGGTAACTGGGTAGATTCCCTAATTGGAGCACGACCTAAATATTTTTTAAGTCAGAATTTTTTCATAGCCATTGGGCAATTTGTAATTGGTCCTTGAAATGCCAATGCAATTTATAAACTGCATGAGGTCGGATTTCTATGAAGTGGAAAACTGGAAGGACTCATGATCTTGTGTGACTACAAGAGAATCGTGCAGATTATTCAGGAAGCCTCAGTAAACTGAGGATGGGGGAGGGGGTTGAAAGGTAAGTTCATTTTGAAGAAAGAGGACAGATCAGAGTCAAAGGTGTAACAGGCAGATAGGAATCAGAACTAGGTAACTTTTTCTTAGTTTCCTTTTTGTGTGTTTATTTTTGGAAAGGCTAATGATCTCCACAGTTGGGAAGAGTTGGGAAAACATTGTTAAGGTGAAAGTGAAGCTTGGAGTAAGAAAAGGGTTAATAATAATCAAAGATTGCCTGGTTTAGGCATTTAAAAGAAATTCAAGTCTCCAGGTCTAAAGAAGTAAAATCTCATGTCATTGCCAGCAATCTCAGACAAATAGAGAGTGAAGCTGTGTTGATGTTCAAAGGGAACCAAATTGGAGCCCTCTGCAAGATCAATTAGTTTGTTGTTAGTGCCCAGCAAACACTGAAATCAATTTTTGATCAGCAGAATTAAGAACACTTAGCAGGTGAAGGGAGTTGTAAGACAAGTAGAAATGGGAACTGATACAGATAACGACGTGTTTTCGTTTCAGCAAGGCCTGTGATAACATTTTTTCACATGATTAGATGAATCAGCCTGTGGTGGGTTTTGGCCAGGGGATTATAAGGCTCTTATATTAACATTGTCCTAGACAAGATATTTTTCAGTACATCCTGGCCCTAATATTTCATCTGCTATTCAGTATATCATAGGAAAGCATGCTTACCAAACTCCTGAATAGCTAGCCTAAGAAGAATGGCTAATACAGACACTGACCAAACTTGGAATCTAAATTATCCCAACAGGCTGAATAATAAAATTCATAAAAAGAATAAACAGGAATTTCTGTATTTAGGTTCAATGACATAAACTTCACAAGAACAAAATGGGGCAGACCCGGCACAACAGCAGTTCATATTAAAACAAAAAGCTTGACGGCACTAGCCGACTACAAACAACCCAAGCACGGTGTAACCTCCTCACTAATGCTGTGAACGCAGCCTCCAGAGAGTTTAAGGGGTACAGCGCCCCTGTGCTCAAGTCTGGGCCCCATTCTGGGCATTGCACTTAGTGGGAAAGATGCTGAAAGTATAGATGGCAGTCAGGGGAGGGACCAGGACAATAAAGAAGGTTTTGCTGCTGGACATGAGAACTGTTGGTATCTGAAAGGTTGGAGAGGATTCCTGGAAAGGTTGCCAGGAATTACCAAAAGTATTTTAGCATCCAGTGGGAGGCTGGACCATGGTCTCTAAGATTTCTTCCAACTTCAGGATGCTCTGCAGCAATCTGGACAGTTCTCAGGGAGGCTTTTGCTTAGTACTCTCCTCACTTAACCAAAAGAAAACACTGAAACTGAAATCCATATTGCCTTCTCTAGTCTCTATTTGGAAGTATATTTTATGCATCTGCACAGTCGGGGCAGGGTGAGGGAGGAGTGCTAGACCAGGAGACAGCAGTCTGGATGCTGCCCCACTCTGCCATTTACCATCTGTGTGAACACTGATCCTCACAACCTTTACTGAGCCTCAGTATGGTCATTTGGGAAATAAAACAAAACAAAGCAAATCTGAGATGAATAATCTGAGTTTACAGGGCTGCTACAAGACTCAAAAGAGGTATAAAGGTATGATTATGTTTTTTTATACTGTTTGTTACCACAAAAATATAATGTTGATATTTGCAAAGGTTTAAGTGATATCATAGCTGGGAATAAAATAACTGTGTCAGTGTCCAACGGAGATACAGTTAAAAGGAACGGAGCCTTTTCAACAGAATTTACAAACAGGCAATTCAAGAGTCCAGAAACTAAAGCCTAACATAAATATCTACACAGATAAAATTATTTTAATCTTCTGCATGACATTCTGACTTATGAACTTTGGAGGCAGAGGGCCTGGTTTTATATCCTGGCTTTGCCACTAACTGGCTGTGTAATTTTGGGCAAGTTTCTTAACCGCTCTGTGGCTCAGGTACCTCATTGGCATATTGAATGTACCTACCTTAAACGGCTGTTATAGACATTAAATGTTATACATGTAAAGCTCTTTCAACAGTGCCTGACACATAATATGCGCCATATGCTTGATATTATAATTATAGTTATAATTATCATTATCATATATAGCCACTAAAACCATCTGCATCTTTTAGGCACGTGCAAAGGCTCATACATTATCCTATCAGAGAAAGTAAGAGAAAAAAAAATCCATGCAAGTTCTCCTCTACCCTCTTCTGGAGAAGCCATCCTGAGCAAGGGCTACTGAGTGGAACTCCCAGGAGGCTACTGGCTTCAGGACACCTCAGCACGTGGGGGTGTTTGTTGCACTTTCATGTAAAACTGCTTGGACTTATGAAATACTGAAATATTGAGGATGAAGAAAAGGAAAGCACGTGAACAAAATGGCTGATTTCTACATCATAGGCGCTTGGTTAATATTATTCTGCTGTCTTTCTGGCCTAACAGCCTGAGGAGTGGATGGTCGAACTCTGAGTGCAGCCGCACCCTGGGCTAATTATAGGTTATCGCTCCATCTCTTGGAGCACTAAGGAGGAGAGATTCTAACTGAAGCTGTTTGAGGCTGTTTCTAACTCGAGTTTAAATACGTTCCAAGAAAACTCAAACTTCTCATGCTGACTTTGTGTCTCTGATCATTCAAGACCAGTATGTATCCTGTATAAGAAAAATATGATTAGCATTTTCCTGACAAATGCTCAGTGCCAGAAAACAAAGCATCCAAAGTGAAATTTAAATATGCTAAAGGAGTAGAGAATGATCTGCTCTTGTTTGTCTTCCATTATTATTAATGTGAGTGTAAAATCCTGTTGGCTATTTTGCCTGAAGGCAGAGAACATGGAGGAGAGCTTCATTCTGGCGAGCTAGCTCTTGAACTGTCCCTGTTAGCCTAGCCTGTGCAGCTACTAGAACACACCACCTACCCCCAAATCTAGGCGTTTGGTGAAGGAGAAGAGGGAGTTCTGAGCCTGCTAAGGATGTAAATAAAGATGTAAAACACAGAAATAGTGTTGTACACTTTCTTCTCTTCCCCTCAGCAAACCTTCAATGGACGAGTGGATGAACTGATGTATTCAGCCTTAGTCCCTGGAATTCCAAGTTTCTCTTGTTAATGTTTGATTTATTGGCCCAATAACTAAAGAGAATGTTAGAGTCTTTCATTACTAGGTACTTAGACTATGACACAGAGTTAGGTAAGCAAACCGATGAAGGCGACTTTTAAGACATGAATTAACATTAAAAACGAAGGATGTCATGTCCCTATGTTACAGGTTCAGAAGAGTTAACATTAGTGGTTTAGTGTAAAGCATACGAAATTGAACTTTGGACCACTTCCAAAATTCTAACCTCTCCCAAACAGATGTACTTAAACTGAATAAAATGTAACGTAAGAAAAGCTATGAAAACTTACAATCAGAATATATTGTTTGATTCAATATACATTAATTTATTTAAGTACTAGTGTCAATTATTTATTTAGAAGACTTGTCCATTCATATTTTATCACAGGAAGTACATTATAGTTGTGTGATCTTCATAATAAGGATATACACATACGTTTAAGTTTTAAGCAATAAACACAAAATTAAAACAATGATTTACTTTAGGACAGAGCTGTTGATCAGAAGTATAATATAAACCACAAATGCAAACCATATGTGCAATCTAAAATTTTCTAGTAGCAACTTTGACTTTTAATAAAAGTCAAAAGAAACAAGTAATTAACTTTAATTAAATAAGTAATTAACTTTAATAATATATTTTATTTCAATATATCAAAATACTGTAATTTAATCATGTAGGCAATCATTTAAAATTTTATTATGATATTTTTGTCCCTTTCTGGAGTAGCTGAACCCCAGTATGTGCTTTATATCCAGAGCACATCTCATTCAGACCAGCCACACTTCAAGTGCTCAATGGCCACAAGTCATGCCGAATAGCACAGCTTCAGGCTAATTTTATAGCTATAATATAAAACTGGGACATAGCTTGATTATTTATAGAGGGGAAGTAGAAGAGCTACTTGCAAAGTCACTGAGAGGTGAGCCATAGCTAATTTAGCACATTAATCGTTGGAAGATGAAAGATACAACTGTTCGCCTTATTGGAAGAATAACAAAGACCAAAATTATCTTAGAAACCTGTACTATGTATTCTGGATAATTTTCTTAAAAATATGTGAATATATTTTCAATTCTTCATTTATATGCACTAAGATGGTTTTCTTTTTAAACACATTCTGCTGTTTGGAGGATGGACGTCAGCTGGACAACAGTACTTGAAGGCATTTACCAAGTCTCCACTCAGCCTTTTCTAGCAAATTCCTGTTGGTATAATCACTGGTTCATGTAGATGAGCTTATGGCTCCAACAAGGCAAACATCAAGATTTCTATGATCTGGGAAATGACTTTTTGGATATGACCCCAAAAGCACAGGTAATAAAAGCAGAAATAGACAAATGGGATTACATCATACTAAAAAGCTCTGCACAGCAAAGGAAACAATCAACAGAGTGAAGAGACAGCCTACAGAATGGCAGAAAACATTTGCAAACTATACACCTGATAATGGGTTAATATCCAAAATATAAAAGGAACTCAAACAACTCAATAGCAAGAAAACAAATGACCTGGTTAAAAATAGGCAAAGAACCTGAACAGACGTTTCTCAAAAGAAGATATGCAAAAGGCCAATAGATACACCAAAAGATGCTCGACATCATTAATAATCAGGAAAATGCAAATTAAAACCACAATTATACATCATCTCACACCTGTTAGAATGGCCATTATGAAAAAGACAAAAGATAAGTGTTGGTGAGGATGTGGAAAAAAGAGAACTCTTGTATACTATTGGCGGAAGTGCAAATTAGTACAGCCATTATGGAAAACGGTATGGAGGTTCCTCAAAAAATTAAAATAGAACTAAAATATGGCCCAGCAATCCCACTAATGGGTATATATCCAAAGAAAATGAAATCAGTATGTTGAAGAGATACTTGCTCTCTTAAGTTAATTTGCAGCATTATCCACAATAGTCAAGATATGGAATCAACCTAAGTGCCCATCAGTAAATGAATGAATAAAGAAAATATGGTATTATACACAATGGATTACTATTCAGCCATAAATAAAAAAATGAAATTCTGTAATTTTTGACAACATGAATGAAGCTGGAGGACATTATGTTAAGTGAAATAAGCCAGATACAGAAAGACAAATACCATATGATATTACTTATATGTGAAATCTAAAAAACTTGATCTTACAAAAGTAGACAGTAGAATGGTGGTTACTAAGGGCTGGAGTGAACATTGGGGGGATATTGGTAATCAGATACCAAATTTTAGTTAGATAAAAGGAATAAGTTCAAGAGATTTACTGTGCGCAACATGGTGGCTATAGTTAATGATATATTGTATTCTTGAAAAATGCTAAAAGTGGATATAAAGTATTCTCACCACAAAAATGATAACGATGTGAAGTAATGCATATGTTAATTAGTTAGATTTAGTCATTCCACAATGTATACAGACTTCAAAAGATGTTGTATACAGTAAATGCATACAATTTTATCTTACATTTTTAAAATGTCAATTTAAAAAAAACTGAAACAAAATTTATATGTAGCATACTATACAGAACACTATAAAAATATGTCCAGCCCCAATGTTAAATACAAATAGAGATTATGATTCAGCTAATTTTAAAAGTCTGACCTTACTTGGTAAGTAGATTTTCTATATGATTCCTATAGTTTGGATACATCCAAATCTCAGATTTGAAATTTGATCCTCAGCATTGGAGGTGGGGCCTGGTGGGAGGTGTTTGGGTCATGGGGACACACCCCTCATGAATGGCTTGGTGCTGTCCTCCTCCTCTTGGTACTGAGTTCTCACTCTATTAGTTCAAGAAGAGAGAACTTGTTGTTAAAAAGAACTTGGCACCTCCATGCTCTCTCCTGCTTCCTCACTTGCCACATGATCTCTGCACACACCAGTCCTCCCTGCCCCCATGGCCTTCTGCCATGAATCTAAGCAGTCTGAAGCCCTCAGCAGAAGCCAGGCAGTGAGGTGCCATGCATCTTACACAACCTGCAGAACCGTGAGCCAAATAAACCTCTTTTCTTTACAAATGACCCAGCCTCAGGTACTCCTTTATGGCAATACAAAGTAGACTAGGACAATGATCTTTATTATTTCATGGTCATCCTCACCCCCATCTCCACCTCCACAGACTGATGAAAGGAGAACAGTGATGGACTGTGAAAGAATCATGGCCTGGAAGCTTCCATCTGGGCTGAAGAGTTGTTACGGCAGAAAGCAGTGGGCAAGTTGGTGGGAAGGAGATGCTGTGAGAATGGCTGCCTGGAAATAGAGATTTTGGTGGCGTTTCTGGTGACAGCTGTGGAGTGGAGGAGGTGGCCACTGGAGGAGGATATTGGAAGCAGAGTGCTGGTTACCTCATCAGCAAGGAGGTTATGGCAGGGAAGGGGTAGGGGAAGACCCTCAGCCCAGATTTTCCCTGCCCACAGACGTCTGCCCTCGCACTGTGTCACATTGCTTAAACATGGGGCTGAACCATTTCTTCTTCACTTTCAAGAGATCACAGTACTAGATCACAGTACTAAGATCCATTATTTCCTTGCTTGTAGAAGTGATAAGAATTAACAAGCCTATTGAGGAACTCACTAAATTTGCTGTAGGCATTTATGCCTGAAATGCTTAGTGCTCCTGCCTGGTGGTAAGTTTAAACATGCCAGGGAACAACTGGGGTTTCTACCTGCATTCCTGGTGATTGATACTTGCATTCATTCATTCATTCATTCATTCATTCACTCAATGAGCATTTCTTGAGCACTTATGTGTCAGGCACAGTATGATGGGAGGGGGTTTCTCTAAAACACCACCAAACGGGGAATATGTAACAATGAAATGTTATTCCTCCCTCTCCTAGCTGAGAATTACAACCTCTTAAGAGTCTTTTTACTGTTTCTTTGCTTCTTTCTGTCTGTTTATTAAATAACAGAAAGATAAATGGCATGCCAGTTTTTAAATGGCCAACTATATCCCCTGTTGACCTGGAGAAGACAAGTCCCAAGACCCTAGGGGTCAACCTCTTGAAAGAAGATGAAGGAATCGGGGGCTTGATTTAGTATGCAGCAGCTGCTATAGTTCTGATCACCCAAGATCTCAAGGTCCCTTATGGCCCAGTGACCCCATTAGAAACAGAGATGGTTGGTGAAGTGTGACCATGGAGATCCATGGCAGAAACAATTTAAGTGGAGTATCAGTCTCAACCAACTCACCAGCCACACCTGACCACATTTTTTAGGACTTGTCCACCATACTGAAGATCAGTGAACCAATGTCACCCAGGACTGGGCCCCAACAGCCTAGATGCTACAGTCCCAGAGCCTCCAATGATAGCTGTTTCTCCACTGGCTTTTTCATGATATACCTAACCTTTAACTCACTTCTCATCCAACTCCACTTTGCTTTAAATCCTTGGGTACCATTAGAAAAGCAGCCAAGATTCTAGCAACTCTCTCAGTGTTATCTTATGTACGCCCATATCAGCTCCTCCAACTCACGAGGAAAGGAACCGGGGGAGAAAGGCTGCACCTGGTCCAGGGCCACATTCCAGCAGAGCACACAATAAATCTTTGTTGAACACATGAAGTCGATCATTTTAAAGAGTATAGCTTTGAAGGCTTTCTGGATTTGTTTTCTTTTAAAGCTTAGTTACTTTTTGTGGAGTACTGAACTCTATGTATGAGGCTCTGTTCAAATTTAATTTCAGTTAAAATTTCTTATTACATTAAGCCCAAGAGTCTCAAATTAAAGAAAATGAGAGGAAATGAATGTTGAAAAATACATATGACCGCAGGGCGCATGACCTACTCCAGCTGAAGGGCATGCAGAAAGCATTTCTCGAGCACTCACGATGTGTCAGGCAGAGATGAATTGCTAGTTTGTTCCCTGGTGGCAGACATCTCCCCCTGCTTAGCGAAGTTTCTCCAAGTTTCCAAGTCAGTTCACTCAGCCAGATTTTAAGGCTGACTCTGTTTTGTAGGCTGCTCAAGTGCGCACATTGCCTTTGATCCCAAACAGCTTATCTTCCACTGGCCAAAAGGGAACTGAGGTAGTTGGGGAAAAGAATCAGATTCTAACTTACAGACCAACCTAGCTAATAATTCTACACATGAACATGCAGATTTCCAAGCTGAAATGGGCTTCAAGTCCTCCAAGACCACAGGCCCTGGAGCCAGGTTTCTCTATTATTGGTAATGATAACTATGTGATTTTAAATCCATTTTGATTTCTGGATGTTGTCCTAAGTGAAATTTACTAAGCTTTTACAAAAGTTACAGCTTCGGTCCATCATCCTGGTTTGTGCTCAGGCAAACCTGAATCTATTTGCCTACAGCAGAGGCTTATTGGGCTACTTATTTACCAATGCTAATCTGGACAGACAGGGTAACTCCCAGCCAGGTACCACCCATTGCTAGTCCCAGCTCCTCCCCTTGGAAGAAAACAAATGAAAACAAAAGCACAATTGTGCAGTTTGAGAAAAACAGTTATGTCCAAGGAATAAACGCATCTCCAGAGGGTATGGACTTTGGAAGCTATTCTGAACACCCAGGGAAAGGCCTGCATCAGAGTTTTAGGCAATGAATTTAAAAGTGGTTAAGAAGACTGAATGCCACGGAGAGAACTCAGATTAAGTTACCTGATTGTTATCTAAGTGGGTCACACGTTCATTCGGCTGACTTTGTAGCTGAGGGGTAGAAGGTTTAGTGGTCCCACAGAGGTGTGTGTAATTTACATTTGACAGTAGTGTCAATGTCAAGTTGTACAAGGGGCACACACTGAAATAATGATCAGATATTCACATTAAATGTCCTCACATGCTGTCAGAACCATACTCTGAGCACTGCTTCTCCTTAAAACTTCAGAAAACCTCTTTAGAAGCTTAACCTCTCAGTCCTAGCTGGAGATCCACATCCGCGTGACCTCTGCAGGGGAAATCTAATCACGGTCGGGATCCACACAGGGCCATGAGCCTCAGAGCAGGTGGCAAAGTCATGCACAGCAGAAGCAGGGAGGTATCCATCTCTGTAGCCACTCTTAGCTAGCTGTGGACACAGCCTTGTATACAACAAGTGCTTAATAACATCCAGGGAACTAAACAAAGGAGCAAAAAATTCCTCCAAAGCTAAAGTGATGAAGGATAAAATTCACTACTGTGTGGTCTGCTATGAAGATCGTATTTTCCAAACCAAAAACTGGGGCATGTAGTCTAAAGAGCAAACATATACTTATGAGGACAAAATATTTGAGATTGCTCCTGCACTGGGAACACCTCCCCCCACCCCCGGCATCAGCGTCCTGTTGCCATCGCTGCGAAGTCCCTTCTACCAAAGGAGGTAACTGTTCACAGGTTCCGGGGATTAGGGGCCATTACCCAGCTTACTATATACCCCAAATGAACTAACCATAAGCACAGACCTTTTTATTCTCTTATAATTAGGAACTAAAAGGAACTGTATGGAAGAAAGAGCAGACTGGGCAGGTCTGTGTATGACCAAGAAGTTCCCTGACCCACAGTTACGGATTTTCCCTGCCTGCCTCCTTGACCACTTTATCTGCTGTCACCACTGCCACTGAATAGATGAGGCCTTATAACTGGCTGATTCTCCATACGTTTTCCATATGGTCCCGTTTCAAGGGAAAATGAAATCTGTATATACCAGTGAGTCCACACCAAGCCACCACTTGGGCCTCTAGACACTTAATACACACTCCTCAGATACACATTATTGCTACACTTTGGAAAACCCTTGAACCACAAGGGGCTACTTTCTAGTAGTAGCTTGGGTAATACTACTTACTACTTAATATATTTTTATGGGAGTAAAGGATAAGCAGAGGGGGGAGAACATGACCAGGAGCCTTTGGGATAAAGGCTCATTCCTGCGGCATTAGTTAACTGAGTTTCCTAAAATGAAAAAGAGAAATAGAAGAATCACTTTGGAAATAACTGAAGAAAATTAGTAAATCTGTGGCCTTGACCCCAGAGTAGAAGAGTTTGATTATTCTTCCTGCCCTCGTCCCTCCCGAGCCTTCCTACCTCCTAAATAATGCCAAGTTCTCGGAATTCACCCACAGCTGGGCCTCTGCTATTATTCTCCCGGGTCACAGATGCCCTAAGCTAAGGCATGAACTCCAGCTGGCAGGCAGATGTCTGCACAACATGCAAAGGTGGAGCACCCAGGAGGCAAAGGTGCCAGAAGAAGCCTCCGAACTATTATGGGTCCCCTACTTGGCCACCACCCTGCCAGCACAGAGCTTCCCCTAAAGTTTTTGGCCTGCCTGGCCTTGCCATTGTGACAAGCTGGGCTAGCTGCAGAATATTAAATGCAAGAATAGAAATGTTCTCTACCTCTTCCTCTATCTAAGTAATGTGCATCAGTTTGAAAGGAAAGTCTACAGTTACAAGTTATTCAGAGCTTCAAACAAACATCATGTATCATTATCTTGGAAGGCCAAGAAAATGGAATCTCTGATAATTTCAGTCCGAGGTTCTAAAAGACTTCATGATGCACTGAAAAAGTGCACTTGAGAGAGAGTGTGTGTACACGTGTGGTGTGTATGTGTGTGCGTGCATGTGCGTACACACACGCCTGGATGGGGTGCAGTATCACTTCTATAATAGACTATGTATACCTTGGTGATCTAGAATAATTTGACTGCAGTGCTATGTATGTCTTTCGCTACAACATCCCAGAGCATTTATGAGGGGCCTCTTGAGCTGCCTGGGTGTTGCCTTAAATGCCACGCTGGTCTGTGCTGGTATGCTAGACGTGAGTAGGTTAAATGGTACAAAGGCATTAGGAAGGAAGCCCAGATACCATGAAGATGGAACCACAAGAGAGCAGAGCTGAGAAACCCAGATGGTCTCAAATCCCAAGATAAGACAAAAATCCCCAAACTAAAGCTGTTAGGACACCGAAAGCTAAACATGACTCCAAAAGATGAATAAAGGGAAGATAAAGAAAGACACATGGGTTTAGGAATCTGTGACCACATTTGCAGAGAGCTGCTAGAAGGGAAGTTCAGGAATACTTGGCCCAGCAAACTTACAAATGGCATTGCTTTTTGGTTTTGGCTTTTAAGATCCTCACCAACATTAGCAAAAGTACAAGGGAACAAGCATTCTCTCATTCAGAGTGGGAATAAAGATGGCACAACCCTTCTGGAAACAAATTTAGCTCTCAGTAACAAGAATCATTAAAATGTTTATAACTTTTGGCTCAGTGCATCTACTTCTAGGAATCTATCCTAAGGAAATTATCAGACAAGCAATCAAAGATTTCTTTACAAGGATATTTGTACTCACCAAAAGAAGAATGACATTAACTGGAGGAAGATGGCTGAACTAATTATGATAAACCCACATGGTGCCATCTCGTGCCCAGCTTTGAAAATGAAATTTTAAAAATACCATGCATTATCATAATATAAGGTTAGGTTAAAAATAAAGAAGCAAGATGTGCAAATAAATATATCAGTATGATCCTAATTCTATATTAACAAAACATATAGATACAAGGCTGGAGGCTAATACTGCGAAATGTTAACATTAAATGGGATATTTGGGGGGGTGCAAGATCATGAGAGATTCCCATTTTCTCCATCAAAGTTCTCTATGTTTCTTTAAAACTTTCTACATGAGTATGAGTTACATTTAAAATCAGAAGAAGGTTGCCATCAAAAGATATCAGAGCGCTGTAGGAAATGAGGTAAAGGCAATGGAAATTTTCTCTGGCCTGCGGGCAGCATCTCATCCTGTCCCTGTTATCTCCTCTGAGCACTTGTTCCAAAAGAATTCTTCCCTCAATTCCAAGCCCACCACAAAGAACAGATAAAGGAGGAGGAACAAAGGAGGAGGAGGAGAGGGAAGGAGGAAGGAGATAGAGACCAAGACATAAACTCTTTATAACAGACACTTTCAACCCTGGCTGCACGCAGGAATCCCAGGCAGAGCCTTTACAGAAATCCCCAACCCCGGGCTCCGCCCCAGACTCTCGAATCTCTGGGCAGGTGCGGCCTGGCTTCCATATTTTAAATGCTCCCGGGGAAAGTCTAAGATCTAACTAGGCCTGAGAACCAGGATGTAGAGATTAACATACATTCAAATCATCTGCAAGTCTGGTTAAAACACAGATTGCTGGGCCCCACGCCCGGAACTTCCAATTTCCTAAATCTGGGGTGGGTCCTGAGAATTTGGATTTCTAACATGTTTCTGGGGGAGATGCCAACATGTTGCTGGTCCAGGGACCACCCTTCGAGACCCCCTGCTATGCAGCAACAGCTTCTTAGGTTTGCCCCATTGGCCTTGAGTTCCATACTAGATCCTCACGTAAATTTGAGTGACAAACCAGATGATGATTTCTTCCCCCAGACCCTGACTGGCAGGCTTCTGTCCAAAGAAGGCAAAGGGAAAGTGAAGACAGAGAAAGGCAGGGCCCTTTCAGCCACCTGCCGCCCGCCCGCCCGCAGGCTGCCGCGCTCTGGGCTGGTCCCCCAGGCACGCATTCCGGGGCTCGCCTGGTCCCCCCAGCAGTGCTGCAAAGAGGCATGGCCATTTCTGCCATGGGAGAATGAAAACTGAGATCCAGAGAAACACAGGAATTTGTCACAAGCAGGCAGGAAGGTACCAGGCATGTCACTGCTCCCCGGGGACTCCTCGTGAGGGGCGGAGGCCAAGACGCGACTAAGGCGTGTCAGTCACCCACGCCCTGGCTTTTCGCCCTCCAAGAGCAGACACACCTGACGAGATGAAACCTTCCCTAGAAGCGAACATCAAGCTGCCCGAAGAGACATGACTCAGATGACGCGGGAAGCAGGGAAGAGCAAACGCGCCACTGTGCTTAGTTTTCTAGTCTTGTAAGTACTGGTGCAGAGAAGGCGGCGATGCAGTCAGCACAGGGCGTTTGCTCAGCCGGCCGTCAGCAGCGCTGCGAACGCGTTTCATTGCGTGGAGTCCGGCCTGCGTGTGTGCGTGTGCGTGAACAACGAGCCCATCAAAATCCGCTCGAGTCTGGAACGCTGAGCGCTAACATTAAGGAGATGGCCCTGAAGCCGACATCGAGCACTGCTAACCCGAGCTAGTTGGGAAAAGCAAAACGTTGAGCAGCAGGAAGTGTCTACACGACACGTGAGGTGGCACCCTTGGATTCGGGACACCACCGTCCCCACAGCCTCCCTCCCGGGGCTGGGGCTGGGGCTGCCCCTCGCGGTATAAATTCTATCTGTACCTTCTGTTCTGCCCCAGATTTCCTTTGCCAGGGCAGCTCCTTAATGCCTGAGAACGTGAGGGTTGCTTCGCGCAAGTTTGGGATGATTAGATTAGAAAATTATTATTCTGTCTCTCTTGGTACATTTTCTTCTAAAGGGAAAATTGTGTGTGTGCTGTTAACCGCCCCTCCAAAAAAAGGGGGGGAAGAGGAGTGGTGATGTGCAGCCCACTTACGGATCTTTACCTGCACAAAAATTTATCCCAGGTATTTTTAGGCACTTGGCAAAACATGCTAGAAAGAACATAAAATGGCCCACTCAGCCCTGCACTACCTCTAGAAATCTATTTGACTCTCAATGTGCAAATGATATTGATGCCACTTCTCAAATCCTTTGTAAACTCCACGGAGGAACAGTGACATGCCTGGTACCTCCGGCTTGAGGCTTTGCTTTTTTCAAAATTGGGATCTCAGAACCCAAACACTCCTTAAGGTTCACTGTCTCCAGCACGCCCCATAAAGCACCCAGTGCTGACGCACAGTCATCCATTCCTTCCGGTGCTAAGGCTTGGTCCATTTTTCTATTCTAGCTGTGGTTTTTGCTGGTAATCTCTCGGCTCCAAACACATGTGCAAACACCCCCAGCGAGCTGAGGATGGCACCACAGGAACCGCTATGGATCTATGCATCTTGCCTTCTGCCTTTAAACTCTGATTACCGCCAGCAGTTTTCTCCTCATCTCTGCATTCCATAATCAGCCCTAAATTATGAAACCATAATTAATTAGTAACACCTACAAGGGCCAGCACTGCCTTCTCTTGGAGGAATGCTTAAGAGATCCTGCATGTCCCCTACCTTCCTCAGTATATAAAGTGCCTGGGAAGCATCTGTTTGAAACATTTGGACAGAATTGAAACATTACCTAGATTTGAATGACCTTAAGACACAGGTGAGGCAGGGACAGTAGTTGTTTACCCTAATATTTGATCTTTGCTTTGTCTCAAGTCCTAGAAGTACCAATTTTTAGCTGAGAATCTGGTCATCTGCTGTAAAGACTACTTTTCTTAGTCTTCCTTATGGCCACCTAACTAGCTGGCTGTTGATATGTAACTATCTTTTGATGAACAGGATGTAATAGAAAGGAATATCTTTCATGGGAAAGGGCATGCTCTTTGTCCTCCCTTCTTCCTTCTTGCTGAGTGGGATGGAGATGTGATGGATGGAGCATGAGCAGCCATCCTGGAGCATGAAGTCAAAGTTCTGAGCTTAGGAAGGTACTACAGTGTGATAAAAAGAGACAAAGTCCTCAAAGGTACTACAGAGCTGCCATATCAGCTCTGGGCTCTTTTTACATGATAAAGAAATAAAGTCGTATTTAAGTTATTATTATTTTGGATTTTCTGTCACAAGCAGCTAAAACTAATCCTAACAAACATTCAGTCAAGAAAATATCTCTAAAGGAACCTTCAAAACCTCAAGTGATCAAGTTGCAGCTTAGATTAGAATCACAGAAGTAAGGGGCATGAAGTGAATCCTACATGACAATTTCTTATAACTTGTTAAGTTCCTGGACATGGATTCCTAGCTTGTTAAATTCCCAGACACTTGGGAACACTGGACCTGTAGAGAAGGACCAGAGAAGGCTGGAGCCCCAAGACCATTGACACAAAGTGCTGGCTAAAGTTGCAACCACTTTCTTCTTCCAGCAGGCTGAGCCTTGGTGGCCAGGGAGAGGCAGCACAGTACAGCTGTGTCAAAGGGACAGCCCCAGCCGTACTGCCCAACTCTGCAAAAACACCAGGCCCCCTTCAGAGCTCTATGTCCCCCACCCCTAGGCTCACCCCTCCTTCCCTTCCTCTCTCCTCCTCCTCCTGCTGTAATCTCAGGATGTTGCATGACACACGGCTGTGTGACGTGGACATAGTGCGAGTGTCACCGGCCAGTGTTTCCATTCTGAGGAGACAGAGCTTTGGGGAGACACAGCTGCCACCTGTGAGAAATGTGCTGTGCAGGAAGGACCTGCCTAGAGGAGGCCCAGGTTCCAGACATCCAGGGTGGACTGTCAGCTCTGCAGATGTCAGCGACAAGGAAAGATGTGAACGTGTGCACTCTCAGCCCACAACACACCGTCCAACGTGAAGGCAGAGGCAGTGCGAGGAGGGAGCATGTTCCGGGCCCCAGGAGGCTGGGTGCTCTCGGCGTGGCCTTGTGCAGACCACAGACACTCTCAGGACCGCTGTGTGCTCACAGATTTGCTAAAGCGAGGCTCATGTCTTCAGAATCAGCATCTCAGAGGTGGAAGGGCAGCTGCATGTGTCAGAATCTCAGCCAGGCCTGGCAATCTCCGGCTTAAACTGGCTGCCCAGTGTGTTCTGTGGGCAGCAGCAGCAGCCTCACCCGGATATATGATAGAAATGCAGGACCTGCCACACCCGGCAGCGTGCACTTGTAGTCCCTGCTACTTGGAGACCGCGCAGGAGGATCGTTTGAGCCCAGGAGTTCAAATCCAGCCTCAGCAATGTAGTGAGACTTCGTCTTTAAAAAAATAATAATGACGATAATAAAAAAAAAAGAAAGAAAGAAATGCAGGATCTCATTCCCCTCCCAGACCCACTATTTCAGAATCTGCATGTTAACGAGATCCCAAGATAATTCATGCGCACACTGAAGTTTGAATATGCTGGCTTCCATCTAGAATAGCATGACTTCAAGGAGAATACAATATATTTAGCCATTGTCATGGAATCCAATCTAAACACTTGCTCTTCGTTTTGTTTCATTTTAAAAATAAAAACCACTTATTATGAGGCTTAAAAGTGACGATGCCTAAAGAGCACACTATGGTATAAAAAGGTCAATAAATGTGAGCTTTGTTTATGTTGCGACTATTATTATTATTATTAGCTGCTACAGGCATTGGTTTAGATTTACCCAAACCCAAGAGGATAGGAATTTCAAATTCTGAAGCAACTCTTTTTACTTGTGACTTCTTTATTCCCAGCCCCTGGCATGACAACATTCTCCCCAGTGAACAAAGAACACTTGAAATTTGGTCTTGGCTGATCCCCCAAAGGCAAAAGAAAATGCGAAGGCCTGGAAGGAAGAGCCCTAGGACTCAGGAACATTAGTCAAAGAGCTGGCTCGAGCCAGTAGCACAGCCAACCGCTGGGCCACTCTCAGGACGAGAGAAGCTTCCGACTCTATGTCCCCACCCAAGGAGATGCAGAGGCATCACCTTCACATGAGAGATGACTCAAGGCCAGTGGGCATCCTCCCAAAACACCAGAGGCCCCCAATTCTCGCGTTGGCATGCACGAACTGCCTGCAGATCACCGTGTAGATACAGTGTGTAAATGCTTTTTAAATGGCTTTACCCAAGGCTGAACTGCTGGCAGGCAGATGGGCAGCCACATGACACAACCATCAATTTGTGTCACTGGAGCTTTTGCAAAGAGACAAATCAAATGGGAGAACCAAATCCTCTCTGTTCCCTTTTTAATCTCCTCCTTCTGCTTGACTTCTGGTCTTGTGTGCATGTTCAGGGGCAGGGGGTAGACTCTGGGTGTCTTCGCAATAAGCCAGGTCCCCACAGGGCCAAATTCCCTGCATTTTTAAGGTCCAGGAGAAACCACTCCATGGATTACAACTTCACGAACACCAGCAACAGTGCGGACACTAGTTCTGGAGTTCCCAGCAGCAATGACTCTGCAGACGGAAGCAGTGAGTAGAAGCCTGGGGTCTCCCATCTTGTCCCCAGGTAATGGCTTTTGTTCCCAGGGTACAATTAAGTCACTGTTGGCTTTGTGTCTGTGTACCGAATACACAATGCCTTCTATTCTCAAGGCCTAAAGAAAACAGCCATTGGCATGAGGCATCCACATTTTCCTTAATGAACTAAACAGCCCAACCCGAAATTCAAGTGCTAAACTTTCAACAGCAAACAAAAGGCTCATGTTCCAGTCTGGTTCACTGAAACCAAGTGACGTTTTTATCAGTCTTGAACCCTGAGAGCAAACGTTTACTTACTTATTCTTCTCTTATCAGCACGTTGAGGGGTCAGTTCCACATGTAAGCAAGGGAAACAAACTGAGCATATGACACTTCGGATGACCAAAAAAAAAAATCTCTGAGACTCGTACTCAACACCCTACGTGTTCCTGAAGGGTTTCTCTCCTCTCTCTCCTGTCCCTGAAATCTGGAGAATCAGGCATTTTGGACACTTGAACAGGCAAGTCAATCTTTAGAATAAAATATAAATCTCTGCCATAAATGATGACTCCCTGCCGTCAAGAATCCCTGGAGAAGTGGACGTCTGGGTTAAGCAGCTTTTCACTCCCAAAGCAGTTACTTGCTTGTGAGCGTCACATAGACTACAGCCCAGCAGCAGAAAACTGCATTATTTATGAGGCGAAAATGGCTATTTGCATAAAAATGATAAGAAGAATGGGAAAGCGCATGGCCCCCTTAAGAATAATAATAAAGGAAAAGCAAAGTATTTGACAATATAAAAAAGGCACACAGCAGACTTACGTCAAAGCCGTTTTGAGATGTTATAGAATTAATTCCCCAACATACCTGTCCCCAACTTTGCTGAAAGGACATAGCACCTCTCCCTGTCAGTGATTAGATAAGGGTAGAGTCAGAAGTAAAGTGCCTATTAAGAATGAAGTGTGTCTTAGGTGGGTATGGAAGGGAAAGTTAGCTCAGAGTCTATAAAGGCTCTGGAGATATTTGATTGGCAGTGTTTCTGCCTTCTTTTTCCTGGACTGCAATTGACAGAAATCCTTCTCTTATCATACAGTGACGAAAAATATTAGCAAGTGACTCAAAGATCAACACTAAAAGTGGACCAAAAACTTCAATATAAGGGGTATAAAAATCCAACGTGGGAAAAAGAGCCTGTCTTATAAGCTTTTCTAACCCATTAAGACCAATCAAGCACAAATATTACATTGCCAGAAATAAAAGCATGACATTCAGACAACTAGAAGAAGTAGTAGTTTATAGCGATTTCTTTATTTGGAAGAGTAAAACTTAATTTACCATATTGGTGAAAACTTTTCTAGAGCTAAAAAAGGAAAACAAAGCAAGAGGACAGACAGCTCTTAGCCTTGCATTTACAGCTGTCTGGCACCATTTCTATAAATTGCCATTCCAGGCAGGAAGCAGGACACAAGACCAATGGCCTGGAAGACCCCTCGTAGGGAGAGCCTGGATTTAACCAGAAAGTGGCTGCCACACACCTGGGTGCGTCTCTGCCCGCACTGACGGAATCCAGGTCTGCACCCATCCGCTCCGAAAAGCATACCCTGTTGGACCCAACTCTCCAGTAGTGAAGATTAAATAATTACAGGTTTTGAGCCTTAATTGACATCTGTTTCAGGATGTCTATTTCCCCATGAAGTGCTTGTCAAAAGTGGGACACTATAAAGCATTTATATTTCCCAAGTGCAAATAACATACGTGTGTGTATTTCTATGCGGGTGTCTGCGCTGAGCCTTTAAAAAGACAGGTTCCAGGGTCCTCCTTAGATTATGATTCAGTCCATGGGGCTGGGCCCAGCAACCTGCATTTTAACCAGCCGCTGGCGCTCCTGATGCTTGGTGAAGCTGGAAATGCACAGACCTGGAGTAGCGGTTCTCAACTGTACAGTCACTGGGGGAGCTGCTGAAAATCCAGATGCCCTCGCCAGACCCCAGACCAATTAAAATCCTAATCTCTGAGGCTGGGCCCAGTAGGGTGACATTTAAAATTCACAGGGATTCCCCAAGCAGCCAGGTGATGCAAATGAGGGCTTCTTATGCAAAACCAGAGATGACCCAGAGAATTTCCTCTATCTAGAGAAACTGCTCCCCTCAAATATTTTTTAATTACTTCTGCCAGCCAAATCCTACCTTTCCATAGCTGATATTATATTCCTCTAAAACTGCTTTCTCAGTATAAAGCCTGCTCATTACATTAGGCCAGCATGCACCCGAGGACTACAAAGAACTGGGCTCTTCACTGTGGAGAGCTCCGCCATCACACCCAGGGAGCCAATGATTAACAACCGCAATTTAAAAGTGCACACGTTCTGCAACAACTCCAAATCTGTATGTCTCAGACAGCCCTTCACCCGCCGTTCAAGAATTTTTAGAAAATAATTTTTAATGACTTTGGTGGATCACGCAAGGCACATTTGGACAGTGTTCCCCTTCTATATCCTGGTGGGACGCCACCTTGTACAGTTCAGACCTGCGTGGGGAGGTGGGGAGGATCGTGGTTAAGCCGCAGGGTGATGGCACCCACACTGTCTGCCATCTTCCCACTCTCTTCCACCAACATTCCTTGAAGCTGGGGGACCCAGAGCAGGCACAGAAGGTGCCCTGATGGAAAAAAAAAATCTCCCCATGGACTGCATTAATTGCAAGCTAAATGGCTCCAACAAATTATCTTAAAAGCCAAGTACTTTCAAAAGAAGCTAAGCCTCATTCGCCAGGGGGTGGTGCTGTAACTCAGTGCTCACAAGTGGAGGCTTCTGGGGGGTGTTGTTTGTTTGAGCCACAGCCCTGGACCATACATAGTGTTTTGAAAAGAACTCAATCCATCGTCAACATTTTAAAACTCTAATTCCTGGTGTTGCCTGAAGCCTTGGAAAGGCTGGCAGCACTGGCCCATGTCCCAACAGGCAGCAAGCACGGAGTAAATAGTGTAGCTGGACATGGGCCATTGCTCCCCATTGCCCCTGCCGGGTCAGCTTCACCCCTGCTGCAGCCACACAGCAAACTCTTCTTTAATCGATAACTCACCCCAAAGGGGAAGAACAGGTGATAGGATTTTTGCAATCACACTTTTGGTCTTCCACTCATTCAGCCATGAGACCTTGGACAGTCACTGTCCTCTCCTCCGAGCCTTAGTTTCCTTAGCATTACTATTTCGATGGAATGGTGACGCTGCTTGGGGTGTCTGTGAGTACTAAAATATGAATGTGAAGCGTGTGGGCATGATGGAGCAGTATGCACGCGCAACTCAGGAGACTCGAGTCATGCTTGGTAGGGACGCCCTGGTGGAAGGTCTGCTGGCGTGGGGCTCACAGACTAATTTGAAGGCAATCTGGGGAGTCCAGGCTCAAACTTCTCCCCAGGAGGATGGCAACTACAACCCCAGCACCAAGAAGAGCTCAGTTCTGACAAGGGCTCCCCCCATGGCCAGCGTGCCAGTGGAAACCGAGAGGTTGCCAGTTGTTGAATTCAAAGAAGAGGCTGCAAAACGCATTATCTCCACTGGGCCTAATTCCCCCATTACTGCCAACCCAACCCTGCATCTCCCATTTAGACCAGGGTCTCCTGATCCACATGTGGTCTTTTTCTAACTGGAAGAAGCACAGCAGGATGGAAAGACATAGAGCTGTGGAGAAGATAGCTCCTTCTCCTTTCCGAGCCCCCACGGCCTTCCCTACCCCCACCTCCCTCAGACCTTTCTCTCTCTTTCCCTCTATTATCAGTTTAGTTCACTATTTGCATTTTGGCAGGATTTTCCTTTTCCAGGGCTATCTACCGAGTAGAGGAGACAGCAGATGGCCTGCTACACAGCTAATTTGAGGACATATTCAAGACAGTAATCAGCTACAGATTGACTTGGCAACAGCCACCAAGGGAGGAGAGGCCAAGTATTTCTAAAGTCCAGCGCGTCCCCGTGACTTTGCCTCCGCTTGCTTTGCCAATGGAAAGAGAATATTTTAATCTCATAATAATTTGTTTTGGAAGGAACTCCAGATTTCATGAGCAGTCTACATCTTCAGGTGAATGGCCAACATGAAGTCTGGGGAACTCCTCCCAGCACTGCTAACCCTTCATCGATCAGCCTCCTCGTCATTTTCCTGTCCGACCAGGCACCCAAGTGTATGGGTATCAGCTCATGCCCTTGCCATACTGACCATGACGATCTGTCAACGGGCAGGACATTGTCAACACCCCAATGAACTCCCCTCCCGTGTGCCACGATGATGATGCTTCTCCAGTCCAGCGAGCTGTTCAGATGAGGAGATAAAGTTGACCTGGCAGGACTAGCTCCCTAGTCATTACTTTCCCTTCATCCTTTCAAGAGCCCAAACAGTGTGTACATCTCATCCTTGTTCTTCTTATTCAGAGGGCTGGTCTACACGATTTTATTTTGTTTTCTTTTGTATTTAGTATTTGTCACAATCAGCAGGTATGGTCTAGGCTAGTTCTGTATAGTCATCACGACTTACATAATTTATTCCCCTCGCCTTATTTTTGCTAGATCCTTTAAAAGCCTGAGCTTATTTATTTGGAAAGTTCCTTTATCAATAAATATTTATCTCCCTCTACTTTTTCTCCTCAATTGGAGCATTTCTAACATTGCTTACAATCTCAATTTTTGGAGCCCCCCTACCTTGTTAAGCCATATCATATTGGAGATAGATAGAAATATATATATATATTATATATATAAATTTTTTCTACTTTCTTAAATACCAAGAATGACTTGATAGTTGACTACCAACCCTACAACAACATGGCTATGATGCAGTTCCAGGAGCTCTTAACAGAGTCCTGAGACAGACAAGGAGGTTCGAATCCCAGCTCTGCCACTAAATGCTGTGTGACCTCAGGCAAGATGCTTAACTTCTCTGGGTCTCAGTTACATTATTGGCAAAATGAAGAGAAAAATGCCTACTTCACAGTGTTCTTGCAAGAATGAAATGAGGTAATACATGTAAAGAGCTCAACAAAGTGCTTGGCATGTGGTAAAAAACAAATGTTCACATATAGCTAGAAGTACTGAGCAGCAGTAATGGAAATGATGGTAATAGTGGGAACATGAAGATGGAGGAAGAGAAGAGAAAAAAAGACAAAGCAACAGCAAATTTAAAATAGGTATTCTGCAACGAGTAAGATGTGCAACATTTGGGGGATGGTCACGCTTGAAGCTCTTACTTGAGGGGGGAGGGAGGCATGGGCAATATATGGAACTTTAACATAAGTACCCCCATAATACGCTAAAATAAAAATAAAATAAAATAAAATGGGTGTTCTGGGTTCATTTCCAGACCTCAGTAAATTTCAAGAATTCAAATTCTGGCTTCTGTTAGAACATCATTTTACTTCTGCCTTAGAACAACCCATATCCAGCCTTTTTTGAGATCTGAAAGTGTGAGGGGTAAGTTCCCTCCAATCTGTCGCCTGTGTGGTTGTCCCCACTTGCTGTTCTCCTATGAACCCGCTGCAACGACCTGCAGCAAGGCCTTTCCCCAGCCCAAGCTTCGCCTTCCTCACATATAAAACATGGGGCACGAAAGAGAGGACTCCCCGAGTTCCTGCGCCTTTGACCCTGAGGGCTGGGCTCCGCCGGCCGGCTTCCGTTCCGGAGGCAGCGGACTGGGCTCTGATTCTCCAAAGTGCTTTTGCTTCGACCCCTCAGAGAAGCTCCCGGAGGCAACAGCTGTCTCCTGTGTCCCGTCTCTCGCTCTTCCTCTGAACAGCCTCTTGACACTTGTTGTTCACACTCCCCACCATTCCCTTTCCAGGCTGACAGGACCGAAGCCCTGCTCCTCGACACAGCCTGAGGTCACCAAGGAGACATGGGGGCGGTTTCCAGAGCACCAGTGACCTCAGGCTCCTTCAGCTCCTTCATGAAGAGTCTTTCTGTGGATCTCCACAGCACACACCTGCCTGCCAGGTGCTTGGTAAATGTGGACAGAGTCAACCTTCCCGGGAGCACTGATTCTTTTCCCCGACACAAAGCCCACCTGCCTCCAGCAAAAACCAACAAGAGAAACAGACCCCCAGAGACCCGCCAGCTCTTTCTCTTCAGGAACCCCAGTGTCAGTATTGCTTCCACCAAATAAAAATTTGGAATTGGGGGACCAATAGCACCAGCTATGGTTTGAATGTGTCCCTTAAAGTTCATGTGTTGGAAACTTAATCCCCAATGCAAGTGTTGGGAGGTGGGACCTTTAAGAGGTGATTAGGTCACAAGGGCTCTGCCCTCATGAATGGATTAGTGCTGTTACTGCAGGAGTGGGTTTGTCACTGCAGGACTGGGTCCCTGATAAAAAAGATGAATTCAGTCCACTTCATATATCTGTCTGTCTCTCCCATGTGCTCTCTTGCCCTCCCCTACCCTCTCGCCTTCCACCATGGGTTAGAACAGCAGGAAGGCCCTCTCCAGGTGCTGGTGACATGCTCTTGGACTTCTCAGCCTCCAGAACCATGACCAAAATAAACTTCTATTGCTTACAAACTACCCAGGCTCAAGTACTCTATTACAGCAGCAGGAGTTAGACTAAGCACCCTCCTTTCCCAGATAGCAAAACTGAGCCTTAAGTGGTGAATCATATGTGTCTCAGTCAGTGGAACAGCTAGACCTGGTCAGTCACGTACCCTGACTCCCAGCACTGATATAGTAGTTATTTTTTGTAACTTGTCACCCAATGACCTGCCATTCCTACTGTGTGCCAGGATCTGAGTAGGGACTCAGGTGCCATTAAAGGATAGGAAATAGGCTCCTCCCACAATCTGTAAACAAGCACAGGGCAATATAGAAAGTGCCCATTATTTATGAAGGGCTTCAGTGCAGTGGGGAATCAGGAAAATCACGTGAATTTAAAGAGAGGATAAAAAAGTTCCAAGGAGAGAAGGGGAGAAACATACTAAATTGAAGGCACAACATATCCAAAAAAGTGCCAAAACCCACACCACTGTGAAGAATGGCAATGAATGTCTGTGTTGCTGTTGTGGAAGGTTTGTGCAAGGAGTGGGCAGTAGTCATCCTGTGGGCACAACAAACCAATCAGGAGTCCTAATAGCAATCATTCCCTTGATCACAATTCTGTGGTTCCAACATGGGTTGGGCTCAGCTGGGCAGGTTTTCTGCTCCTCCTGGTTCTGGCAGGGCTCAGTCACGT
Source organism: Mirza zaza (assembly GCA_008750895.1). Classification (NCBI taxonomy): domain Eukaryota; kingdom Metazoa; phylum Chordata; class Mammalia; order Primates; family Cheirogaleidae; genus Mirza; species Mirza zaza. Next base: position 48,186 of record VSMD01079163.1, on the reverse strand, counting down.
GTTTATGATTAGTGGGGCTGGCTGGATCAGGTGGCCTCACTGGAACTTCTGGTGGTGTGAGCTGGCTGCTGGCTGGGCCTCTCACTCCACAAGGCCTCTCATCCTCCAGGAGGCTAGTCAGAATGTCTTTACATGACAGCAAAGTGTTGCCAGAGAGCGAGGTCTAGACTTGGAAGTAATACAACTTCCCTCTGCAAGTCTCTGCACGGCAGATCAAGTCACAGGCCAGCTGCCATTCAGGGGTTGGGGGAACCAAGCCAAAGTGCAAACAGGCATGGGTACACACAGGCATGGTTCCTGGGGACCATAAGTACTACAGTCTACCCCAGAGTGGACAGAGACAATATTAGTGCATGTGTTCATAACATATCTTACAAATTCAAATGCAAACCCCTAACATTCAAGGAGCTTAAAATCATATTTACCTTTATACCCCCAATTGTGACTCCCCTAATTCTTTCCCATACATTATGTTTAATAAATTTGTGTGGATTGATTGATTAAATTCTCACAAATGCAGACAGTTACAAACTTAGGAATTGGGAGTTTACCAAGAGAGAATGCCCAAAGGTACAGTTAATAAAGAATAAAAAGTCTCTTTTAGGCCGGGCGTGGTGGCCCATGCCTGTAATCCTAGCACTCTGGAAGGCTGAGGTGGGTGGATTGCTTGAGCTCAGGAATTCGAGACCAGCCTGAGCAAGAGCAAGACCCCGTCTATACTATAAATAGAGAGAAATTAGCCAAACAACTAAAAATAGAAAAATTAGCCGGGTGCGGTGGCGCGTGCCTGTAGTCCCAGCTACTCAGGAGGCTAAGGCAGGAGGATCACTTGAGCCCAGGAGTTTGAGGTTGCTGTGAGGTAGGCTGATGCCACGGCACTCTAGCCCAGTCAAGAGTGAGACTCTGTCTCAAGAAACAAACAACAACAAAAAAACAGTCTCTTTTGCTCACGAAATACTGTAAGACGACAGAATAGGAACATGATCATTTCATAACAAGGGGCCCAGGACCTGCCCTGAAATTCACTGGAAACAAATCTCTAGGTGGACTGTTGCCTTCCTTCCATTTTCCAACCTTCACTCCAAATCACATCATTGGTCATAAAGAAAGTAAAAAAGTTTAAGAGGTCAGCGTTTGTTTCAGGTTCTATAAAAAGGCAGAGTAAGCCATCACGTCTGGGCAGAATCCTCTGTACTTCATCCCTGAAGGTTAATTCACAGCCAATTGTCTTTGCTCTGCAGTAGCAGCAGACTGATGCTTCAATCTGACTTCCCAATTTGGGCACCAACATGCTATCATTTCTTGAGTTAGACTTGGCAAGATTTATCTATTTTCTTCTGGACATTGTGCCTGAGATTAAGCATAACAGTATGGCACCAGGTTCTACGGACAATCTCAACTTCCCTCAACTGTAAATAATATAGAGACTTTGGGTTATCAAACGACCCAGCTCCTGCCCCCTTTTCTGTAAAAATTTAACACTCTACTCAAATAACTACTGCAGCAGTGGTAGTCACCAAACTCAGGGTTGTCTCCATTCGGCACATGGCAGGAGGGCACACGCCATGCCTTCAGGTTGGGTGTGGCCACATGACATCTTCTGGCCAATACAAGTGGGCTCAAGTACATGTGCTGGTTCCAGACCAAAGCCTCAGGAGCCAGCCCTCAATCTGCCACAGCCTATTCTTCACCAGTGGGACCACAATTTTCCAGATGGTAGAGACTCTATTAGCTTTGGTCCTGGGGAACACATGAGGGGGAGGGTCTAGCTAACTCACATTAACTATCGGGGTTGTTTGTTATAGTGGCCTGACTTTGTCTTAATATGCCTTTGATGAACGTGTAATTCATCTTTAACTGCTGTGTTGATGGAAGTGATGGTCCAATTTTCAGTTTTAGAGCAGTTCAGACGACAGCAATACAGTGCTCCCCACTCCCTCTGCCCAATCACGCTTCCTTTCTTCTCACTGGCCTTGGGCTTAGGAAACTGCTTTATCTCCTTTCTTCACAGGAAACCCACAGAAGGTACCATGTCCAGGGAGAAAGCCTGGGGCCACGTAAGTTCCTTACCTGCCACAGGACCTTTGCTCCAACTACTTTGAACGTCATCCCCAAGTTTGGGATCATGGGGCCAGAGGGCATCTGCATTGCCTGTGGCGACCATCTCATCCACAACCCTGACCCTGAGGGGAGGCGTGAGCCACTTGCCTAGCAGAAGCGGCAAGCCAGGTCCAAAACCCAGGCTGTTTGCCTGGATCCGTTCCAGCCTGGGTTTTAGACCTAGCTGGCCGCTTCTGCTAGGCAGGTGTCCTGCTGCCTCGACTGGCCCCCAGCACCACTGCAAGCGCCGCGCAGAGTCGGCTTCTCTTCCCTGGAATCTGAACTTGCCTTTTCCCGCTGTGCACAGCTGGTCTGAGGCTTCATGGAGCTGATGTTTTCTGCTCTCCGGGGAGGTTTCTCTTCTCTGGTCCCACAGCTACATGTCCCCAAAGGCCACCCTGTCCTGGATGCCCAAAGCTATAACCACACTGACAGCAACTCAGAAAGCCCTGGCTGGACTCCCTGGAACTCCCACCAGGCCCTTGCCCCCATCTCCACTGCCCCAGTCCCTGCCTGGCTCCTTTCAGCAGCCAGGAGGACTACAGCCTGCACCCAGGCGCCCTTCATAGGCAGACAGCGCAGCCAGGGGCACGACTGGCGCTGACTGGTCTGGCCTCGGGAGGATCTGCTTGAGTGACGCCCCCAATCCTTCTTCACGGAGGACTAGCAACAACGAACGGAAGGAATGTCTTTATTGAAGTGCAGTGCGACTACCATCTGAATGAGACTTCTTAGAGGGGCCAGGCCTTTCGACCTCCATTCCGCATCTGAAAACTCATTCCAATGGCAAGATTTTAAAGCAGACTCGTCCAGAGGAGCCCTCGCAGGCAGCCGCCTGGGTCCCATGCTTCTCCACGCCCAGAACACGACACGCCCCTTCCCTCTCACTGCGGGAGAATTTAGAGCCTGCCACACAAGAAGGAAAGCTGGCAAGTTCTAGCGGCAGGAAAGGCGGGCAGACACCTGTGGCTTCAGGGCAGGTCCTTTGTACCATTGCCTAAACCCCAAGGGGGGCACACTGAAGACCCGCAGGTGAACACAGGCATGCAGGCTGCCTGCCCTACACGTCCCCCTTCCAGCTTCCCATCAGAATCCCCTTGTATCCAGGGCCACAGTGTGCCCCTCCCCACGGGCCAGGGTAAGGTGAGGGTGTCTTGTGACCCAGTCTGGATGGCGACAGGTGAACAAAGCCACTCACAGAAGGCCCCAGGAAAGCCCACGCAGGGGTCCAAGGAGGCAAGAGTGCACCCCTTTCCCTTACACGTCCCTTCCTCTTGCCTGAACTGTGGGCACGGTGGCTGCAGCTCTGGCTGTCACCTGAGGCTAGCAGGGGGCAGAACCCAGGGGAGCTGCCTGGTCAGCTCTGTCCACTCCTGCTCTGTCCACTTCCCCCCGTCTGTGTGAGAGAAAAAGGAACTTTTAAGTTGTGTAAACTACTGCGTGAGGGGTTTCTGTTTCTAGCACCCAAATGCAAAGCCTGTCCAGTGACCATACAAGCAGGGGAATTTCTTTTCTTCCACGGAAAGTCAAAGACTCAGAGAAATTAACAATCAATGGAAGGTTTCAGTAGAATAAAAATCCACTCTGGCCAGACATGTTTGGGATATTTTGGGGCAATGATTGGGGAGAGCAGAAACGGTCAACTCTTGCTGCTCTTAAAATACGAAATAAGCACAAACTACTCTTCACCTGATACATAAATTGTTCACATGTTTTAATTACATATTATGTTTTGGGGGAAAAATGAGAGGGAAAGAAAGAAAAGGTAAGACAGAAGGGCCCCGAATGTCCACTGATGGACGAATGCGCACGGCAGATGTGGTCCAGCCATGGGACGAAATAGTACACAGCCCTGAACATGGGAAATTCGGGCACATGCTACAACACGGATGCACGTCAAGGACGTCACGCTAGGGGAAGTAAGCAAGCCATGAAAGCAAAAACAGCATACAATTCCACTCATAGGAGGTCGAAACCATAGCAACGGAAAGTGAATGGTGGTCGCCAGGGGCTAGGGGGAGGGGGGTGGGTCAGTGTTTGAAGGGCAAAGAGTTTCTGTTTTCCAAGATGAAGCAGCCCTGGAGACGTGCGGCATAACAAAGTGAGTATACTTGACGCTACTGAAGCGAACATTGAAAAATGTGTAAGATGGTACATTTAATGCTATGTGATTGTAACAATTAAAAACAAAATTTAAAAATTCCTTTAAAGATACAAGGGCAGAGGAGGGAAGAGCGAGATTACAGAGCTGAGAAACCGAGGAGGGGATAACAGAAGCAGGGGGAGGCAGAGAAAGGGTGTGGCAAGGGTGTAGCAGGAGGCGGGAGGGACAGGAGACCCTCTGGGGGGGAGGCGCACAAGTCTGGTCACACAGGTCACTCACTGGGGCTTAGGGCATCAAAGGTCCACATCGGAGACCCTGCAAACACCCAGCACTGGTACAGACATTTGGCTGCTCGCTGGTCTCAGTTCAAAAAGAACTTTGGAGCGGCACTGTGCGTGCAGGGGTTCTGACAGGGATTCCGACCCGACCCTCTAAAGTGCCTGGTACCCAGCAGGGGCTCTCCCAGAACCTTCCAAGTCAGCTAACAAAAGAATAGTGCCAATCCGGTCCAAGGCCACCAGGGGCCCACGGCCTCCCGCATCCGGCTTTTGAGAGCACCGGGAGAGCCCGCAGCTGCAGGGAAAGTTCAGGTAAAGTCCAGCATGGCGGATTAGCCACGGGTGCTACTAAAATTTAACTTTAACTAATTAAAAATTCACCTCTTCAGAAATACCAGTCACATTTCACGTGCTCAATAGCCACACGCGACCAGTGGCTACCAACACTGGACAGCACAGAACATTCCCATAATCACAGAAGGCTCGGCTGCACGGCACTGGTGTGGACGCCACCCTTCTCTGCCCTACCCTACCCTTCCCTGCCCCACCCTATCCTGTCCTGTCCTACCCAGGGCACCGGGCACTCTGGAGGACTAGCGTAACACACCACACGACCTGTCTCTGTCTCGGTTGTTTCCTTATTTGTAAAACAAGGAGAATATTAGCATCTGATTTTTAAGGTGGTTAAGCAGATTAAATTAGACAATAGAGGTAAAGCACAAAGTGCCAGGCTCACAGTGCAAGCTCCATGAGCACTAGTCATGATCTTGTGGGGGGAAGGGTGGCTGGGGCATGCACACACACATACTCAGCTGTGGTTTCCTACACAGGGAGACCACGAGTTACTCTCTCCTCCCCACAGTGGGAAAGATTCTCAGTCAGCAGCTGGAAGGGAGGGTCCCTCCGAGGGGCTCTAGTGGGCGGAGGTGCTGTGCACAGGGTCCGGGCAGTCTGGTTTCTCCCCCACCTGCCTACCAGGAGTCTCCCTGCCTGCAGGGAGCATGGGAGTGGGAACCGTGCTCTGGGCATGTGGAAGCCACGGTGGGTGGCTGAGTCCCCACGTGGCTCCAGCAGGCTGTTCCATGAGGCCGTGAAGGGACGGGATCCGCAGAGGGAAACTGCTACCGTATGCACAGAAACCCCTGCCATCCCCTCCCCTCCCAGCCCTTCCCTGCAAGGGCCCTGAGGTCACGAACAGCAGAAACCAGGGCCCCAGTGAGTACCTAGGAATTGTTCGTTTGGCCTAACAGGACGTTTACGTGCAATGACCACCTTACAGCTTGTATATCTCTCTCCATGGGGCTGTGTGTGTCTCTGTGCATTGACGTGTGTAGTGAGTGCATAGTGGCAAGTATTTCTGAGATCCTTTACTCATTTCAGATCTTCCGTTAAAAATCTTACTAGACTATATCCCATAATTTCTTCCATAGGCGTGCTTTATTTATTCTCTCCCATCGTTCTGTGGGCTCAGCCTCTGGGTTTGTAATGCTGCCCAACAGGGCGTGACCCATTTGGAGTACCTGGGGTCGCTTTGGGGAGCGCTGATGAGACAGGCACCCCCTGTGTGCAGGTAAGATTCCGTCTCCAAGACTCCTGACCACCCGCGACACCAGACAGACCGCATGCCTCACGGGCAGCACGACAATGGGACACCAGGAGCTCCTCCTCTCAATTCTGACAACCAAAATTAAAATGAAGGATTTGTTATGGTCGAGTAAGTGAAAGAAGGAAAACACTCCAAGGACTGCTGACTAATCTAACCAGACACACCCAGCTAGAGGACTGTGTAATTTCAAAACTCCGATGCATTTTCCCTTTAATGGATCACTTCTCAATGAGTCAAGTTTGAATAGGAGGGAGATTCTGCGAGAGATAGAAAGAAATCTTATAATGGCTTTGTCCCCAAGATTATTTGGCAATAAAAGCCATAGACATTCGATATTATTTTAAATGTAAAATTTGTTAATCTGCATGGCTTTAGCTCTCACAAAAGAGGATTCTTTTTGAGTCACCGAAAGAAAACTGTGCTTTCTTCATGAGATGAAGGGTCTACTTTGGAAGAACGAGGAAGGCGGCCGGATGCAGTGAATGCGGAATGGGACGGGAAGGCAAGGGACCAAGGTTCTCCCCAGGCACGACCACGGGGGAAAATGAAGATCCCAGGTTTCCGGACTCTTCTAAGATGTGTTCCTCAGAGGACTGCCTGGGTGGAGGTGCCGCTGCCAGGTAACATTCGCCTTGAACAAAGGCTGTGAGACCAGAAAAGGTTTGAAAACCACCGGCCTTACCAAGCCAGACGCTGAGCATCGCAGAACTAGGCTGGGGAAGGTGCCACTTCTCTCTCCCTGCAGAGTGGCCTTGAGGGCAGGGGGAAGGCAGAGGCTAGGCCGTCTCCTTATAGTTTCTGTCATTCAGGGGATATGAAGAGCTAGAGGCCAGGCGGAGGAGGCTGAAAGTCACCTGCCCACCTCCACCGCAGAGCTCCAGATAAAGGCTCTCAGAGAAGCTGTTGCCTATGGCCTGAGGTTCACCAACCCAGGCAGGGGCAATTCCTTCCCGTTCTTAGTCCCTTCCTGAGAACAAGGACAAAGAAAAGCAATCTGGCCCCCTCTTTAATTAAAAACTTGAGGAAATTCCTTCTTCTGAGGGGACAGGGTGAGAAGCCACAGGGGCGTGGGTTGGAAGTCTCTCTTCTAAGCCCCCTGAGCTGAAGCACCATGGCCTTGGCCTTGCACCACGACCTGAGCAGAAGACTCCACCTGTCAGAGACCAAGGCTCCGACTGTGAGAGATCACTGTGGCTCTCTCACAGGGCTTTGGCAGAACACCACCCCCCTGACCCCCAGCAATCACTACACCCCACCCCACATCAGCACCAGGGGGCAGATTGTCGTGCCCACTGCTGTACCCCCAGTGCCCGGAATACTGACCCCCGTACGGCTGTCAGTAGACAGAGAATCAACCACAGACCTGGAGAGTAAACGGAGCCCTTGGCCCCCCACTGGCAGCACGCACAGTGGGCACGAGCCTTGCCACCTCTGCCTAGGGAAGCCTAGAAAAAGTACTTTGCCTCTCTGTGCCTCAGTTTCCTTATCCATAAAGTCAACATAATATTTGTAGCAACCTCACAGGGCTGTGTGAAGATTAAATGAGAAAATACACGAAAAATATACTTAGAGCAATGCCCAGCCCACACATGTGCTCAGCCACATAAGTTATTATTTATGAAATGTCTACCCCAAATGGCCTTCTTCTATTTTTGGATCCTATATCACTCAAGAATCCCAGTGACGGAGAATAGAATGCAAATAAACAGCCCCTCATCTGCTCCTGAGCAGTAATTATGATGGTTGCACTCGCTCTTGTTTCTTCCTTCATAATACCTAATTTTCTCATTTGTCTTTTTAAGAATAAAATAATATGTAGTGGCAACACGAACTAGTGACTACTCCGTTCCTTTAAATCGTAATTTCCCCGTGCATTGTTTAATCATATTGATGCAGAACTCACACATCTTTTGGCTAGCTAGTGACTTTTTAATGGTGTACTCTTGCATGACTGCATATTTGTTCCTGACAGTAAGTTTTAAGGAGCTTCTAGTGCTTAGTGAGTTTCTAAATTTTCTTCAATTTCTTGGAGGGTTTTGGTCTTTCTTGTTTGTGGTTACAAATATTTCTTGAGGAAGAGAATCAGACGGCTGCAGGGTGTCTGTCACCCTATCTTGTCCCTGTGTCTGTGCGAGAGATGGCAGTTGAAGGACAGGCGTGCTGCTTTGAAAGGTTAAGATCAGGCTTGGTTCAAATTGTCCCAGACTTAACATCTGCTTAAGAAGATGCGGTAGTGTGGAAATGCCGTAGTGGACAGCTACATCAGGAACTGGCTCTTCTGGGTCCATGAGGTTCAGAAATAAGGAACTCCCTTTGCTGAGAAAAAGGGATGTTATGTAAACCCCAAACGCGTATGTCAGAACAGTGAGGCTGCCCCTGAGAACGGCAGGGTGACGAGGCCTCGGGGCACGCCCACAGCCTGTACACAGTTCCTCCTCAGTTCCAGCAGTTACACAGCTCCCAGAATCCTCTCCAGAGATCAGGGGCCTCTACATCTGATGCCATCATTAAATTCTCACTGCAGGTTGTGTCAGAGAACTTGCCACCAGCAGGGCTTCTCTTCAGTGACCTCCAGGAGAACCGGCTGAGGCCAAGGGCAGAGGCCCAGCAGCTCTCAGGCGTCCGGGGGAAATGGCATAGGAAGCCCAGGCAGGAGACGGCACGGCACGGGCTCCCTCCATCTATCCAGACCAGTTGGACAGGCTAAGGCCAGCTGATGGCGCTTTGCTCATTTGGGTCCAGGTTGCCATGGAGATCAGCGGTCTCCCTGGATGCCTCCTGACTACAGGAGCAACTAGGGCATTCCAGCTGAGGGATCTGAGTGACTTAAGTCCCAATGCGGGGGCTGGGGCGGGGTTGCGTGGAGGGCTCCTATGGGTGGCCCCCTCCATCTTCGAGCTTGAGTTCCAGCAGTCTCTGTTATGTCCAGAGGTAAAAATTCTTTAAACTGAATTTTCTCGATGAAGTGAAGATGATATTTTTTTGGTATTACATTTTATTTTTACTACTCCTTCCAGAATTACACAATTCTTTAATGATTGCTATTCAACTAAAAACATGCCTCAAGGCATTGCATAAGATGGGAACGACAATTTTAAAAACTGCAGTCAGCAACATGAACCCTTGAAAGCATCAGTGTAAAAGCATTCAAGAAATAACTTCCTTTGGCTTCCTTGGACTTGTTTAAGAGATTACTGATGGCAAAATCAAGTACAAAATCTTAATGGATCAGTAACTATAAACTAAGCTACTTAAATGAAAATAAAAATGTTGCCTGTTTTATGCCTTGAAAACAAGAGTTCTGACCTGGGGGTCTAGGAATCTGCTGAGACTGTGGGCAGAATATTTGGCAGAATGTTTGAATATTTGAGGCATTTTTTTTTAGAAGGGGTATATGGGTCTCAACTATTCTCAATGGGCGCCCCCAAATGTTAAGTTTTAAGTTTGGTTAATTGACAGCAAAGTTTCCCAATCTGGTTCCCTTTTTTTATTCCATTTAACATGTCAAAACTTGGTGAAAGGCACATTGGGGGTGTTCTCCTGCCTGCCCATTCTGCCCACGGGACATGTCTCATCCTTCCTCTTCCTCTTTCTCCCCTTATCGCCCTCATCTGTGGAATATTAAAAGTAAATACTGAGCATCCTAAGTGCCAGGCATAGCACGTAATAATTATTAAGATGCACATGCACAGGAGGTGGGGGAGGGGAGGTTCAGAAGTTTAGTGTAGATGTCGAATATTCCCAATCACTCAACCCCACCCTATGTGACAGGTAAAAGCCAAAGAAGAAAATATTCAGAGTCTGATAATGGGATTTTGCTTGGTTTCTTGCCTAGCTGGCCAGCTGGAACTTAAATATCAACCACAACGTCGAGGGCCAGACCAACGTGTCTTCTCACAAACAGTTTTAAATTCAGAGACGGAAAGCAGAACGGCGGTTGCCAGGGGGGATGGAGAGTTAGTGCTTGATGGGTCCGGAGATTCAGTCGGGGAGGACGAAAAAGTCCTGGAGACGGATGGTGGTGACGGTGGCACAACTAGGGGAATGTACTTAATGCCACAGAGCTGTGCACTAAAAGTGGTTCAAAAGGTACGTTTTATGGTATGTACATTATACCACAATAAAATCTTTTTTTAAAAACAAGGAGTCCTGATTTTTCTGTCTGTACTTGGCAAAAAGAGATGTCACCAGTGCCTGCCTCTGCCAGGGTGCTAGAGAGAATGAGTCTGCCAGGCCACAAGTTTCACAAACCCTAATGTATGTTAGGTCCTTCCCTATTTTCCAGACAGCAGTGTCCCTGTCACTATGCAGGCTGGCGCAGTCCCTCCCTCAGTAGACATCCCTCCTTTTCCTCTTTGGGACGTCAGTGGGGCTGGGAGGGAAGTCCTGGGTCCAGAGAGCCCTGAGCACGGTGTTCGGGACAGCCGCGTCAGACCAAGCCTCCGCGCTCCCTGAGAACTTCCTGACGAGCAGCGTCCCCTCCCTGCTGGCTGGCCTTGCCGGGCTCTGTGCTTCCTACTGGGTCCTGGAAGATGTGGGACCCCCAGCGGGACGTGGGCAGGGCCCTGCCTGGCCGGGAGGCACGGCATCCTGTTTCCGAGGCTACCAGCCTGAAACGCGAGCCAACCCCGGCAGGCTTGCTGTTGGCCGAGAACTTGATCCTGGCTATCACAGGACTCCTCGCCCGCAAGGCCCCTGTGGCTTACTGGCAGCCGAGATTATTCCAGGGTGTAGCTGGTCATCTGGACTCCGGCTGCCCATCGCTGGCCCACAGAGGCATCTGAGACTCGCATCTGCTGCAGGCTAGACTTTCGCGCGTCTATCAGCACCGCCTGCTCCTCAGAACAGCGGGTAATGTTTATCTTCAGGATTCTCCTCCATGGCTCTGCGCTGACTCTGGTTTGGTTACAGCTTCTTCGTGTTGCTGTATCAGCACCCGCACTGCCCTGAAAGAGTTCATGGTCTCGTCTCTTTCCCCTCTCGGGAGGAGGGGGACGTCACGCGGGGCTGGTCCCTGACCCCCACCATGGCCCACGATGGTTCCCCAGGTCCACGCTCTCCCTTCTCCCCGGAGACTGACATCCTGTCCTTCATCTGCTGTCACCACCGCCCTGTTCCAGCTCCCCGCTTCCTTGCTGTCCCAGATGCCAGGCCCTCGGCCTTTGGGTCTTTAAGGATTTCATCACCACCCTCACAGGGAAACTGACAGACTGGCTTAAAATCTAAATTAACAGACGTGATGCTGGTGGCCAGTGTTAAGAAGTAGGATCTGCAGTTTGTAATTGCCACCTCCTGATGGCCTAGAACAACCTGAGCAACGCCAAGGAAGCACCGGACACCCGCCAGCTGGGCCTTCTGGCCCAAGCATCCTGCCACATCCATCCCAGGTTAGCCCCGCCCCCAGGCCAGGGCATGCTCCCAGGAGAAACAAAAGGACACGTCCACAGAAAGACTTGGACAAAAGTGTTTCTGGCAGCTTCCTTCACAACAGCCTAGACTGGCGGCCCTCAACAGCAATGGCTGCGCACACTGCGGTCTACGTGCACAATAGAGCACCACTCAGCAGTGAAGAGCAAACTGCTGATACACAAAGCAAGCCAGGTGCTGGGGTCACAGGTTGAATTACACCCCCCTACCATTTGTATGTTGAAGTCCCAACCCTCGGAACCTCAAACTATGGCCTTATTTGTAAATAGGGTCATCATAAATGTAATTAGGTGAGATGACTGTAATTAGTATGAACTAAGATGAGGTCATACTGCAACAGGGTAGGCTCCTCACCCAACACGACAGATGTCCTTAGGAGGACCTTAGGTCCTTAGGAGGAAATCTGGACATAGAGCCACAAAATGCCATGTTACGTTGCCACGAGCCTAGGACCTTCCAGAAGCTAGCTGGAACAGAGCCTGCTGACACCTTGATCATCCTGGACTTTCAGCTTCCAGACCTGTGAAGCATAAAGTTCTGCTGCTTAAGCCATGCAGTCTGTGGTATCTGGTCCAAAAGCCCTTGCAAATGAATGCAGTTGGCAACAGAAGTCTTACGCAAAATAGTACACACGCTGTACACACTCATCTAAATTAAGTTCTAGAACAGGTTAACCTATGGTGAAAAAATCAGAACAGTGGTTTCCTTTGGAGGATGGGGTGGCAATGACTTAGGAGGCAGATGAGGGAACTTTCTGGGGTGATGGTAACGCTCTGTGATCACCTTGACGGGGTTTGGGCTACACAGGGGATGCCTTTGTCAACACTCTTCAAAGGTGCACTTAGGACTCCTGCTTCTCACTCTGCACGCATAAAGAGCCATCAACAAACGCTGAACTCTAAGAACTGGCATGCATGATGACACGTTAAAGGAGTGAGGTGTGCAGATACCTGCAATTTACTTTGAAATGCATAAAAAATGAAGATTGTTTGATAGAAGGAAAAATATAAAACGTTAACTGTGGATCTGGGTAATGGGTACATGACTATGAACCATGCTTCTTTTTTTCTCAATTTTTCTATTAGTTGAACATTTTCAAAACAAGATATGGAAAAACATCACCAGGCTGATTGTCTGGTTTCTTTCAGTGCTCTGCTGCCAGGTGTGTTAATATAATTGCATGACGGTGCTACTAAGGATCTAGAAGGCAAGTAATGAAAGGGTGATCCAAAAGGAGGGAGAAGGGACCTTATTTTATGCTGAAATGTGTACTGTTTGTGATGAGAAATGTTTTCCCACCCTAAACTATCCTTAAAACTAAATTGTGTGAAATGCCTGTAACAAAAGAATAGGGGCCAGGTGTGGTGGCTCACGCCTGTTATCCAGCACTTTGGGAGGCTGAGGTGGGAAGATTGCTTGAGACCAGGAGTTCAAGACCAACCTGGGCAACGTATAGAGACACTGTCTCTATGGAAAATAGAAAAATTAGCCGGGCTTGATGGAATGCACCTGTAGTCCCAGCTACTCGGGAGACTGAGGCAGGAGGATTGCTGGAGTCCAGGAGTTTGAGGTTGCAGTGAGCTATGATGATGCCACTGCACTCTAGACTGGGCAACAGAGTGAGATCTCATTTCAAAAAAAAAAAAAACCCAGAATAGGTATGGGTGGTATTAAGAACTTTTTCTTCATTCCAGAGGTTATTCTTAAAATACTCTGAGGATAACCCAAGCTAACTAAAGTACATTACCATGAAATCCACACTGGGTGAGGAGTGCCCAAAAGGTGCATTCTTTACAACCTCAGGCTGGACTCTGCCCTCAGCGCCCAAAACCAAAACCAGATCCTGAAATACATATGAGAAGACTTCAACTGAGAAACCTCAGCTACACTGCAGGGCAAACCCTCGGCGCATGCTCCCCATGCTCACTCACCAGGAGTCAAACCAACACTATGTTCCCAAGATGACAAATACATGGAACTCTGGCTGGCTCAGAAACGGTTACCCCAAAAGAAAAGGTTCACACAAATAAGAACAATGCCATGCCTTCCTGTTGAGTGAGGGCAGTAACTCCGAATACAACAGTTTAGTTATTGTTGTTGAGGAATCAAAAAAAAGTAATTCCAGTGTTTTGGTATTAGCTTAAAGAAAAGAGCATAAATCAATTCAGCTTTTCAGCATTTATTGACCATGTTACCAAGCTGATATTTTGCAGGAGAATAGACACAGGAACAGGAGAAACATAGCCTACAAAATGGTGAGAGAGAGACGAAAAAGAAAACAAAATGTAGGGTCCTCCACGCCCTCCCCCCACCACAGAAAACACAGGGAGAGAATTATCATTCTCATTTTACAGATGATGATACAGAGGGTCAGATAGGTTCGGATTTCCACATCACATAGCGATTTAAGGTGAGCCCTGGGGTTTCTAACCCAGGCCTTTTGACTTTGGCCCCTGTGAGAAAGAAGGTTGATCTTTAGGAAACAGCTTTGGCCCCTCCAAGATAAGGGAGGCTTGCTGGGGTCCTCTATAGCCAAGCTGTGGGCGTGAATCCTGGCTGTGTGACCTTGGGCAAGTGACTTGCAGCACTTGTCTTGGTGCTGCACTATTGTTTTCTAGAGAAGGTAGAACAAAAGCATTTACCTGACGGAACCACCCCCCCCACCCCAGTAAAGTGCTTAGAATAATCCCTGGCCTGATACGAGCAGGTTGTCTCCAGACCTGTGCTGCCCGGCACCGCAGCCAACAGCCAGGCGGGGGTGATGTGTCCCCTTGGTAGGCCTCATACCCAGATATTTGGTCGAGCATTATTCCAGATGCTTCTGTGAAGGCACTTTTTTCACGAGATTAACGTTTAAATCAGTAGACTTTGAGTAAAGTCAATGACTTACTCCCCACAGCGTGGGAAGGTGGGCCTTGTCCAGTCAGCCGGAGTCCTTACATAGACAGAGAGGCCAGCAGATGGCCTTCGGATTGGCGCTGCAATGTCGACACTTCCCTGCGTCTTTCACTTGCGGGGCCCGTGCAGATTCTGGACTTGTGCACTTGCTAGTCTCCACGATCACATGAGCAGATTCCTCAAAACAAATCTCTTTGTCTCTCTCTCCCTGTGTGTGTGTGTTACACACATACACGTACACATCCTATTGCTTCTGTTTCTCTGGAGAATCCTAATAGATGTGGCCATTTATATTGACTTTAAGTTAACTAAAATCCACAAAAATTAAAAATTCAGTTCCTCAGTCTTACCATCGAAGCGCGCAATAGCCACATGTAAGTAGTGGCTACTGTACAGTTCGGCACAGACACTTAGCATTTCCAACGCTGTGGAAGGTTCTGGAGGGTTGCTCTAGAGCAGGAAATGTTCCTTTCCGAGGAAGCCTGTAGCAGGCCTGCCAAATGGTGGTGGAGCTCTCGGCAGTCTTCTCCTGCTGTTCCTGCTCCTCCTCTGCTCCTGCTCCTCCTCGTCATTGCATTCGGTCGTTACTCGCAGCACATCAGGTTATTATTATTACTGTTCGTCGGGCTCTTAAATGCCCCCAGTGACTTTTTATTTATAAAGGTGCAGTGGGATGCAGATTGCTCCAGCCTTTTCCGGCCCCATCTGAGTCTCATGTTAAAAGGAAGGGTGAGGAAAACAGAAAGACGAAGTGGAAGGGAGAATGGGCCCGGGGAGGGGGAGAGCTGGGCAGAGAGGATGGGGGAAGCGAGGAAAGCACCTGCATCCAGTCATCCAAAGCCGACGCACGCTCAGTGGTGGGTAATCGTGCCTCTGTATTTTCTGCACTTCTCATGCGCCAACACCGTCCCAGCACTAGCCTGTTCCTCATGACAGTAAACCGCCAGCTGCCGGCACACCTTTCACAAGCTAACCGCCACCCACCCCGCCCACTCGGTCACCCACCCCGCCTGCTCCCCACCACAACTCTCCCACCTTAACCACCCAACGGCCAGGTGCCAGAAAACCAGGGACAGCCCCATACCCGAGACTGCAAAAATTATTCACACTAGCCAATCCTAAATCTGCTCACCCTGCCTTGCCCATTCCTTGCTGCAGGAACCACATTAAAGACTCTCAGCCTCAGTTTCCCCTATGCCTCCTGGCTGACGGGAGCTTCCCTGGGTGGCCCTGCTGGCTCGGCGTGCCCTCTCCTCTCGGCAGCCATGAGGACCAGCCGCCTGTTCGGTCACCTCCTGACCTGCTGGCCTCACCATCTGTGACCAACAGTACAGTAAACCTACGTTCTAAAACAGTTTCACTCCACCACACCCAGCCCCACCACAGGGAAGTTGAAGTTTGTTTAACTAAAAACCAACTTCCCAGCCAAGGAGCTGGAGTGCATTACTCAACCCGTTTGTGGTACAGGATGTGCTAAAAATGTATAAGTGCTGCAAAAATCAAAATTTAAAAACCCTCTTCTTTTATACTTTTTTTTTTGAGGAGGCAGCAAAATGGTCCGTCTCACAGGACCTTGAGGAGTCACTCAAACCCAGCGTTTTAGGGAACCTGTAATATGACCAGATGAACCCCCTTGTTCTATACAGCCAAGGTCAGTGGTGGGGCAAGGCCATTCTGAGGGATGCCTGTCTAGTGCATGTATTTTTTTTCCAGTACATTCCACATTCACCTAAAATTGAGAAAAACCAATAAATTACTTAGAGTTCTTGCTTGCGGTCTACTGATCCCCTAATATTGTATATATTTTAATTAAAGCAGCCATTAAGATCTCTCCATCCCAAGTAACTACTGCAGTTGAGATTATTAACAACAGTTTAGCTGTGGGTCCAGGAACCATTTCTAAAGCTCATGAAGCCTTGCTCACACCGAGCCAGGGGCCTGGTCTGCAAGGAGAAATAGGGAGACCAGCCTCCTGGAGGCCCGGATCTTCTGAATAAAAGGTGTGAAGGCTTTGGCAGCTGGTCTGACAGCCTCTGCTCTTCAGGACTCCTGCGCCTGCTGCAAAGGACAGGGGCAGCTGACAGTGTCTTCCAGATAGGAAGGAAATTTGGAAAGCAAAAGCTCACCAAATGCTATAAGTCACCTAAAGTGAGTGGGGACACCACCGAGCGCTCAGGGCTGTGCTGCCACTTCCCCTTGGCCTTGGGGGAACCACATGAAAATTTTCATTTTTCGATTTTGCCCTCTAGCAAAATGCCTTTATTTCTGCATTTTGGATACTGGCGGGGAAATTAGCTTTATGTGAATCTTAAACACTCCTTTAAAAATACCCACTGTCCAGTTGTCCACGTTCCCAGTGTGAAGTGTTGTAAACATGGTCCATCTCGCCAGTGATAGCCTGAGGGACAGACCATCTGCAGGGATGACCCAAAGCCCACTATTAAAGATAAATGTTGCGGTCACTAACAACCATATCACAAAAATGATGACTTTCAGAAAGGTGCAGATTGTATTTTGGAAGAAATAGTAGACAAATTTTCCGGGGTGGTGTGTGTGTGTGTGTGTGTGTATACATATATATGTATATACATTAATGTATATACATGTGCATACATGCAGGTACACATATACATACAAAGATATATTCTCAAGTACCATATATGCTTGAGCATGATAACTGTAAGGTTTTTCCCTGCTAATATATGTAATATCTAAAAATGAAAATCTGGTGAGTTCACTGGTTCATCTTCATTGTCAAAAAGCATTTATTAACTAAAAATCATGACAGGTTTATTGAGTTAGTGAAGTTATGAGTAAATTTTCCTGTTTTTGCCAGTTGTTGTGGCTCACACCAGTAATTCTAGCACTCTGACAGACTGAGGCAGAAAGACCACTCAAGCTCAGGAATTCAAGAGCACCCTGACCAAAAGCAAGACCCCATCTCTACTAAAAAAAATAGAAAAAAATTAGCTGGGTATGGTGGCACCTGCCTGTAATCCCAGCTACTTGGGAGGCTGAGGCAGGAGGATCACTCAGCCCAGGAGTTTGAAGCTGCAGTGAGTTACGATGACACCACTGCACTCTAGCCAGGGTGACAGAATGAGATTCTATCTCAAAATAAATAAATAAACAAAAATTTAAAAATATCCTGTTTTTCTAAAAATTGGATAATGAATTATGTTGCTTGTATAATTTTTTTAAAGTTTAATATATTTAAATACTTAATCACATCTGTTCTTCTGAAACTTTATTTGAAATAATTTCATGGAGAGAATCCCTACCTTCCAGGGAATTATATATTTACAACTTCTACCTTTATTATCTCAACGTGAGTTTGTCTTTAAATATGACAGACTGCTAATTAAGGCCACATGAAATCTTCTGAGTCCTCAATCTTTAAAACTATAGCATAATATTATTAATAAACAAAATCCAAACAGACAAGGCTATAATCCATTTAATCTAGATAGTTAAAAAATGAGTCTGTTACATTTTTTCCAAATTTTTATCACTTTATCCAAATTAGACATTGTATTGCCAAACAATGCAATGCTTAATAAAGTAACTATTTAAAAAATTTCAGATAAGGACAATGACACATTTGCAGAAAGCTCCATGAAATGAAAAAATAATTCTTAGTCATTGTGGCTGATTTTGTTGTTTTATTAACTATGTGAGAATTCACCTATCGACCTCCAGAAAACATTTATTCTCAATGTACTTTAAAGAAATTGAGTTCAAAATGACTCACAATTATACTCAACTGGTAGGCAATGCGAACTGTATACATGTAAAGTGACTATTTGTGTAATGAGCAATGAGAAAGAGACACATGCCAGTGAAGGAGGCCACCATAATTTTGTTTTTGTGTGAAAGTCTCTCTCTTCTTCTGCCTTCCCCTTTCCCATGATAAGGACAACTTCCTTATCAGATCATTTATTTCAGACACCCTTAGCAGAACACTCACAGCCATGACCAACAATCATATATTGTACTGCACATAAATGTGAAAACTTAAATTGTACTTTTACATGCTCTTTTATGTTAACATTCTCTAACTTGCTCCATACAACACATGCCATATTTGAAATACCTAATTATTAGATAAATGCCTTTTCAAGGGAGAAAATAATAGAATCTTAAGGTGTATGGGAAGATCTAGCCTTTTGTATACGACATGACCACAGATCTGCAAAATAAACCAACACTCATATCTGTACGCACTCAAACACCTACACATACGATTGGGAAATGACTGAATATTTACGATTCTCTTTGGATAGTGGGATTACTGGTGATTTTCATCAAATTTCCATCTTTTCTTTCCAGCTTTTTTCCCCCTCTCAATGGTCATTAATACTTTTATAGTTGGAGGGAAAAAAATCTTTCTTAAAAAAAAAATAGACTCCAAGAGGGCAAATCCCCAAGTCATGATTTAGTGCTATTATTTGGCTCAATTATTATGCTATACTTCAGTGGGAAATTAACATCTTAAATTTCCTCTGAAAAGATTCCACAACTATAGTCTTGGTGAATTCATTTAAACAATGACATTGAGATTGTAGCTTTAGCTTTAATTAGAATCCTTTTGACCTTAAAGCAAAAATGGGAAGATACTGAAGTCTTCAAGCCATGTGCTGAGTTACAAAGCTTTTGGGGCCAGTAAAACAACTCTAATTCCTGTGGGATTTTGGATAAAAAGCTGGCAGCCACTACTTTTGTAAATGAGAACACACTGCAATGCCTCTCAAACCCCAGCTTGCCTCTGGCTCCGCTATGTGATGTTTATCGCTCTAGGGGCTTAATTTTATGAAGATGCCCCTTCCTTGGCCTCAGAATCAATGTGGTCCTCACCAAGATTTTCTTCTAACTTTACAGCTGCACACCTGATACCATCTGCTACTTCCACAAACCCTTCTCCTTTAAGAGTAGAATATAAGAAATGCATCCTTTATGGCATTCGCCATTGCTCCTTCTGAAAACACACAAACATGCACAAACACACATCATATACACCACACACATATGTACACACTTACCCTATACATCACATACTCCACACATATGCACACATACCACATACCCCACATGCAGACACATCACATTCCACATAGACACATGCATCATATATATCACATAAACACATACACCATATATACATACCACACACACATGATTTACATCACATACTACACACACACATGCCCTATACACACAAACCACACAAACAAAATACACAAATACACACAAATATCCCGCATTCATACCATACACATTGCATACAACACACACACACAACTCCATACCACACCTAGAAACATCTCTCTGTACACAGCCTGTGGAGCAAAGCCAGCTCCCACATGTACCACGTAGCAGTAGATACTGACATGCTACCTAAGGAGGGTTTCCAAAACACATTAAAACCTCAGTTCTCCAACATCAAGTTTTTCAAAGTAAAATTTTATTTAAAATGGATATTATTGCTTGGATGATAAAACTAACATCAATACTACATTAGAAAAATATCAAATGACTGGATTCATTAAAATTCTCTCCTATCCTTGAATTTTGAATAAATTTGCTGTTATTGTGTCTATTCAAGACAACAAAGAATTTAAATAAGAATAACATATTCTCAAAGAGGATATCATTTGACCTAAAACCAAATACTAGTTTCATTTAGGGCCGACATGGGTAGGAGGGTAATGGGGGAGTCGGGTATTGATCTAAGTGCTTTATTTATTATTACATTATTTATTGAGTTAAAGCTATTATCCTCAAACATTTTTGCAATTCCCACATGACTTGAGGATGGCTTTTTTTAAAAAAAAAAACTAATTCCACTGTTAGAGTCTTAGGCTCTTGGTTTTAAAAACCAGTGCAGACAGATAAAAGCTTTAATTATTTAGCATCTCCCCAGAGCAAAGAGTCTGCAACCGTCATACACCACCACTGGGTCATATGCTCATTCACACGGTCTTACAAACATCCTGACTCGTAGACACGTGCTGTGACTTACATCTTCTACCCTCTACTCATCCTGAGAACGTATTTGTGAGCTCTCCGTGTCGAGTAGTTCCAAGAACAAACCACATAACCCACGGAGACGCCAAGGCTCCCCCATGCTAATGCCTCTGCTCCTCGTCTGTGACCCAGAAGCTGTAGCTCCACACTGCTCCTGACCTCGCAGGGCACCGAGGGGCCGATCTGAGAAATAAGCCAAGCAAGGAATCAAGCGAGAACATAAATCAATCTGCAGGCAAGCTCCACCTCGCTGAGAGATGGGAGAAGCTGGGGAGCAGGGACAAATGACCCTTTCTGAAAAACAAGTAGCATTTTGTTTCTCATTACCAAGGTAACAGTCTACTGTGGAAATTTTAGAAAACTGACGAGCAATAGTAAAATCAAAATCACCCAGAGGGTACAATCTTCCACCTGAAGATAACCACCATGGGCTTCGGGCTCATGCCCATCTATTCCTTCATTTCCCCCATATAAACATATATGTATGTTTATGTATGTAAGTTGCCTTAACAGTATGTCTTGGGGGAAGGACATTTACAACACCATCATGAATCTTATTAAAAATAGTATATGTTTATCTAATAATATCGTACAGAATTGGTGAAGAAAGTTTATGAACCTGGAAATACTCTAAGATATCTTGAATTATGTTCCCATGGTAAAGGGAAACAAAACACTGAAGGACTATTTATTTAAATTAACTAGGGCGGAGACTATAACCTTTCTTGGAGAAAAAAATCCTATTTATAGACAGTATTATATTAAAAGAACATTCTGTATTTGATACCAAAGGAGATCATCACACAAGAGAGTCCCAAGTTAGGATCAACTGAGCCCCGTAAGTTACTCTGTAATTTACAATATTAAATGTTGATCCCATATAGAACAAGTTTCAAATTTATAGCTTTTTAAAAATCACACTCAAAACTTAGTAGGGCTTATAGGTAATTTAATATCAAAAACAAATTGGTTTCCTGTAACGTACCTGCATTAGACACTAAAATAAATCTAAAAAAACACTAAGTGTGATATAGCACACTCACAAGCGTCTCTGTGCTGATTTTCTGTTCAGTGACGTCCAGGGAACAAAAATCTCTCATCCCCTAAATGCAGGAAAAGGGACCTAATAGAAATGCATTTGTTAAGCCAGCGGTGACAGCAGAAAAAGGGGCTATTACAATAGGTGGAGCTTGGCAGGATTTGCCTGGGGCTAGAAACGCTCAGAGAACACAGAAAAAATGGATGGTCTTCATATCATCTGTTTATCCATTTACATCACCAGCTTCAGGAAGCTAAGAACTGATGAAGAGAATTTATCCTTTAATCTTTGGAATAACATGCTTTCTAAAAAGTGCTCTTCCTACTGATAAATGCATTTGCACAAATCGAATCAATTATAAAAAATAAATCGTGGAAGGACACCTCCCACTTTTAAAATAAGGGTACCCAACAGGAAGGCACTTAAACCAAAGTCATTTTACTTGTCCCAATAGTATCTAGCAACAAGAGGACTGAATGTGCGTAAAGCTGCTTTGCTGATCTTCAGGTTGGAAATGGAATCCAAGCTAGGGTGTCCCACGAATAACTCAGAATAAACTCAACAGAAAGCAAACATGTATGGAGTACCTGCTTTGGGATCAGCATTGCATGAGGGACCTTGGAAGAGCCAATGAAATGGCCAACGCAGGACCCCTACCCTTGAGAGCAATAATTGGGAGGGGCAAAAACTGTCGATTTTAAAATTTCCAAGCCAAACCAGTTGGAACTGCATTGCAGCATTTAAAAAAAAAATTGTCAAAATAAGCCATCTGCATTTTGGCCCCATGTGTGAGACATAGCCCAGTGTACACATACTAAAAAGCATACCCTAAGGTTTATAATATTCTTTTTCCCAAGAATTCATAGCAGTTTGCAAAATTTTTTTAAAATTCTCCTAAGGAATTGGGATATTAACTCACACAGGATCACGGTGGGGGCCAATACTACCCAAGAAAAGTGCTTTAAAAATTGTAAAGCACTACGCAAACGTTGATTTAAATAGGCCTTAAGAACAGGGACTTGAGAACTGCTGCAAGAAAACGAATGGACAGGATGAACCAATCAGACATTAACTGTTTCTGTCACAAAAGGGTTCTTTGGTTATCGCAAGGCTCCTCACTTGTTCCTTCAGGTAGCAGATGCCTAATGCCTTTCGAAGGTGTTCCAGAAGCCAGCCTCTCTGCTCGCCAGCCAGGGCTCACGCCCCACAGGCACAGGTGCGGTGCAGCCTGGTTTGGCCTGTGGTCTTGAACCTCTCCGCCCAGCTGATGCTGCCTGCCAACTCACAGAGCCACTTCTCCTGGCTGGGACGCTCTCCTGGAGAACATAATGTTGCAAAATCAAAGATGTCAAAGGCTTTGGCATCTTTCATTTCACAGCACTTGTTCCAATGTCTGAGCACTGCTAAATGTAGTTCTCTCGGCAGCTTCTCAAAGACTCCGCTACCGTATGGACAATTTCATTCCTTTGTTTGACATACAGACATACATACACACATATACACATATACAAACATATGTATATATATTTTGTGGGTGTTTACACTCGTATAGGCAAAATTTTACAACGTGTGTATATTTATACATGCACACACATATAGTTCTTAGGCCCAGGCTTTAATTACATTGTATCTTTCTGTTTGTTGCCATCTGCTTTTACTCCTCCTTTTATTCCATTCTGGAAATAAAAATATTCCACATCCTTCAGACTATGCCTAATCCACAGAGGAAATAAGAGTAACCCATAGTTGAAACATATCGACATCTGCAACTTATTTTGAAATGCGTCCAAATGGAGGTGGGCAGATGGGTAAATAGTTACGTGATAAAGGAAATGTTAATAATTGTAGAATCTAGCTGGTGGACAGACTGGTGTTCACTGTACAGTTCTATCAACTTCTCTGTATATTTTAAATTTTTCATAATCAAATGTTGGAAGAAAAGAAGGAGAGGGTAGAAGACAAATGAGGTTTTTTCTTCTCTCCAAGCAGCAGAGGGCTCCATGATGGACACCTGGCTCTGCATATTCAACACTTTACACATTCTTTCATTGTCTAGCATTTTTGGATTTTCATAGGTGGTATGAAAAGTGATATCAAAATAAAAATCATTACATTATAATATAAATGAAATTCATTTAATACATTTTAGATCTAAGAAATTTTTTTTAAAAGCATAGGGTAAAGATACAACATGCCTACCCTGATGATGTAAGCCAGGGGTCGGAAAATTTTTCTGTAAAGGACTAGACAGTCAATATTCTCAGCTTTGAGGGCCACCTGGTCTCTGTCACACCAAGTCAACTCTCGAGATGCAGCAGGAAAGCAGCCAGAGACCAAGCAAATGGGTGTGGCTGTGCTCCAATAAAACTTTATTTATGGATACTGAAATCTGAACCTCATATAATTTTCACATGTCACAAAATATTATTCTTCTTAAAATTTTTTCTAGTCACTTAAACATGTAAAAGCCATTCTTAGCACACGGACTCTATAGAAACGGGGTGGACCAGACTTGGCCTTGGAGTCATAGCTTGCCGACCCCTGCTGCAAACCACAGGACCCTGGTGAGGTCTGGAACCAGCTAAGCACGGCACAATGTGATTACCCACGGGAGGAGATCAAAGGGTGTCATCAATCCCAATTTGGCCAGAAAGAGATCAGGCCTACCTCAGCACTAAACCCTGTTTAGGAGTACCATGCCTCGTAAAAGACAAAACCAAGAGCCAGGCCTGTAAACTCTCAGCATTACCTAGAACACATTATGAAAAACACATTATGAAAAAAATACCAGGTGGCTCGCAGGGGAAAACTACTGCAGAATAGGGAGGCCCTTAGGGATTTCTCTGAACTGATGATATACATCTCTTGGATTCCCCTCTCTTCCTGCATTCCAATATCCTCCAATATTCTGTGTATGTTCCTTTATATGTTCATAGCACACAATAAGATAAAAGTTAGCATTCAGGAAACTAGCTTTTTAAATTATGTACAATATTTAGTACCTGCACAAAAGAAACTCTAAGGTGTAAGACAGTTCAGTACCTTCTGTTGGGGAAGGAGTTGTTTTTTCATAGCATTAAACTGAAGTGGCCCTCCTCTGCCTTAATCTATTCATGCTCAGGTCAATGTTCCAGAAGACGTTTGCAGCCGTCTGAAATACACAAGTCTTTGCAGCCCAGTGAAAGCCCTCTCACGTCCAACTTTCCCCTTCACTGCTTACGAAGCCTTCAGATGGACTCATAGCCATTCTTTTTTCTTCTCATTCTGGTTTCCTCAGATTACAGAGTAATACATGCTCAATGAAGAAATCACGGAAAAGCAGGAAGGAAGAACTCAAGAAAACATGGTAGGATAGCTGCCATATGAACTGGTATGAACTCTCTGAAGCGACAATTTGGCAACATCTTATGGAAACTTCAAACTCGTATTTTTTAGCCAGAAATCGTACTTCCAGTAATCAATATAAAAGATACTCTTGGAGGTATACTAAAGACAAAAGAAAAACAAAAAACCCACTGAAAAAACAAAAGAAAACACTAAGCACTATGTGTTTTAGGTATCCAATCTCCTCATGGCCATCCTATAAGTAAATACTGGCCCATTTTACAGATGAGAGAACAAAGGAGAGGTCAGGTATATGTCACGAGCATTTAATGGAAGTGGAGCTTGAACTTCAGAGCCCATACTTCTAACTACAACACTATGTTGTCTTCAAATATTGTTTCTTCCTTAAATGACCAGGCCAGAGGCTGGTGGCACCAGGAATGAACTCTAGCCAGCTACTGGCATGGATGTAGGGCACAGGGAGAAAGCCAACCAACCCCCTGTGCAGAGGGGACTCGTGCACAAGCCATGATCCACACTGGGGTGGAAACAAAAAGCCTGCTGAGCCCACTGCATACAACAACAAAAAGATGAGAGGATTTTTTTGCCTAAATAACATTTTTGACAAAGATCTCTCTCTCACGCCTTCTCACTTGAGAGAAAGGGTTAGATAGACACTTGAAAATTTATCCATGCTTCCACTCAACTGTCCAAAGGGTAAGCGTTTCTCAGTTTCTATTTTTAAAAGGCCTGATGCTAACGCTTGGCTGGCAGCTGCTCCATCCCCCAGGGCAAGGAAATCACTTCTAAACCCCCTTTGAAGGGAGCCCGGCATGAATATGGAGAGGTCACTGGTCTGGCCCCAGTGACCACCTTTGTTCCAGGGAGGCAGACCTTCAAAAGGGCCCTTGGGGGCTTTCCTTGGACATGTGCTCCCCCTCTCTGTGCACCCTTCACCCACAGGACACCCCGCTGACACAAAGGGAAATCTGCTCCTTCTGTCCCAAAATGTCAAAATTCCCTATGAAAGTAGGTTTTAAACATTAAATAACATGCATTTCTTTTTAAAGAGCCAACTTCATACTCCTCAAACAGAGAAAAGGTTTCCTGGAATTTCTGAAGAAGTACAGTGGATAAAAGAACTTCTCATCCATTATTAAAACTAAAAGAACGCACGGAGCTATGCATTAACTTCCTCTTCCAATTTTCAAAAGGAGTCAAGAAAGCAGACATCTTACTGGACCTCAGAGAGACTGAGGTTGTTAATGAGCTTAACATAAATTCCCTACAAAAACAAACTGCAAATCAACTTGCAAATGTAAAATCAGGCTACCCTATGGGAGGGCTAAAGGCGGGGACTGGCAATACAGCCGTGTTGGGAAGGCAGGGTCTCCTCGGTTAATAATAAAAGTTTCAAGAGCTCTCAGCTACTTCCCCTGGACTTCTGACAATCACAGGAAAGTCAATGACAGGTTCAAGGGTTGACTTATTTCTCATATTCTGGAAAATGGTATGTTGCTGCGGGCCTAAGTCATGCTGAATGGAATAATAACAATGGAACACAGAGGACCATACAGGTTCCTGTTGGGGACAAGAGAAGGGCAAAATTGGGCTGTGCTTTTTTCCATTCCGAATACCAGAGGGGAAAAGCTTAAATAATAACCCGAGCACTGCAATGAGAACGTAGGCGCATTCTCTCATTCAGTCTGCACAGACCTCTCTGGCAGCTCTCATGGTCTCATTTCGCAGGTGAGGAAGCAGGGTGCTGAGAAGTCGGGGCGGCATCAGACCCCCTCCACACCAAGCATTCTCATGAAACCCCACATTGAAAGGGCCAGAGGTGACAAGGAGGAGATCGAAAGCAGGACAACAGGGCTGATCTGACCTGCACCAGAGGCAGGTGACATGGACTTCCCTCCCGGGCAGTCTCCCAGGCCAGCCTGAGCCCCATAGGATTGGTGGCTTCTTTGCTCCATCCGGGCAGCCCCAATGCAGTCAGTCACCCTTGCAGGTGAAGGGATGTGGCTGTAGTCCATGTGCTGTCAAAGCTCTGGCTCCTCCAGGGCAACCTGGGTCTTTCTTCCAGCTTTGCAGTAAAGAAGTGAATGCAAACTGATAGTCAAAAGCCTAGTCCATGCACCCCCAGGGCATGCAGGCATTCAGGCCATGGCTTTTATTGAGCACCTATTATGTATCAGGCACTGTTCTAGATGCTTGAGATAAAATAGGCACAGGTATCTGCCCAAAGAGTCACAAAATAAATGGTACCCTTAATTTTTAATTTAAAAGATGAATGGGTAAGGTTATGTTAGAAGTACCTTAGTAACTACTAAGTGCTAGGGGGAAAGTAGGACAGAAAATGGAGTACAGTGTAGGGTAAGAGGTGAGTTTTTATAAGGTGGTCAAGTTTGACTTTATTAAGAATGTGACATCTGAGCAAACGTTGAAGGAGGTAAGGGTTAATTATGTGGCTGCCCGCCCGGGGGGAAGAGCATTCCAGGAAGAGGGAATAGACCATGCACTGTAACAACAGGCTTTCCAATGGATAAAGTGTCAACACACTCAAGCCACCAAAGTCTTCTCAAGTCTGATTGACATAGGCAAGTATGCTAGGCTTACACTGTATATCAGTGCTGGTGTCATCAGCATGTGGCTTGATGCACAGAATTCAAACTACATATACATCTGTGTGTATATACAAACTACTGTGGGATATGCATGTGCAACGGGAAAGTTTCTGAAATTTAATTTTCCATTTCAAACTCAGTAGAATGCAGCAGCAAAGGGTGATTAATGATTTCTGCATTCTCATCAGCAAACAACCACTTGCAGACAAAGCCTTAGCCACAAGATCACTTCCCATCCTCGGATTTTCTCCTGGCTTAACATGCGTGCTTCAAAGGAGAAGTATTTTAAGTTCCGCTTGCAAAAAAAGCAGGATGTGAAATAACCACCTGGGGGAAGTCCCAATAACTCAGCCAGTAACAGCTCAAAAACAAGTTCAGTATTTGGAAATTGGCCAAAGGAAACATTAAGAGGGTGTTTTCATATATTTAATAGAAGACAGTATTGCATGCACACCTATTTAAGTGATGTTTAAAGGCTTTGGGGATCTTTTGCCACTTCCATGTAGACCTGGGTGTAGAAAGCATGTAATTCCAGGAACGTGGCTCACTTTGGTGGAACAAGTTCTATTTTATGCTCTGCTGAGGCCAGGTTGGCCAGCCTGGCTTTGTCAGTACAAAGCACAGTCACCCATGTAGTCTGGTGAGCAACGGTGGCAGCAGGACCATTCCTGTGGCATGGAGTTGCCAGTTTCAAGACTTGCAGACTCAGTAGGCTTCAAAGACTCTTGTGTGCTGGGATTCTCAGAGGGTGGAGTCAGCATCAGAAACCCAGGAGGCCCCTCTCCTCCAAGCCCCTCACCCTAGCAAAGAGGACCTGCAGGGCAAGTCATGTGCCCAAGGGCACACAGTGCTGGAGAGCACACAAGTCAAGGATGAAGGCAGACATCCTCAATGCCACCCTTGTCGGTTTTTTGCAGTTACTGGGAGACCAACATCTAAAGGTGCATAGAGTCATCTGGAAGGGCACAACCTGTCCATGAAGTATACAGACACTAGCTCTCCTCACTGCAGTATGATGTCATATGCCAGGCTTTGCTCTTGCAACTAACAACATCGTAGCCCTTCACCCTTGAGCGTCCACTCTCACAGCCTGCCAAGACCCATGTGTCCGGCTGGTTCTTTCTCTCCTCTCCCTCCTTGACCCCCACTGCTAAAGAGTCTCCCTCTATCTTAATGACAGTCAGACGGCATGTCTTCTATCTAGCCATCCTCCAACCGCCTTTGAAGTAGAAAACAGCATATGGAGATGGTTTAGTTTGGGTTCTGAGTTTTCAGAAAAATCCTCTTATAAACATTTCTAATTGGCCTCAACATCAAAGAAGGTGTGTTGTTCATAGAAGAGAACAGCAGGGAATAACTAAGGATGGCGGAATGGTGAGATGTCAGCCAGACGTGGGCACAGTGACACCACCACTACCATCATCACCATAAAGGATCCTCTTGTGCACAATTATACAGGATATCTTGGGGGATGCTACCCCAAATGCTTTGCCCTCAAGAGATACCAAACATACTTGGTTAGTATCACAATGATTCCCTAGAAAGCTTCCCATCAACTAGTGGATGGAAATAATCAGAATAGTAAGACAACAGAAAAACCCAAAGCCTTCAGCTGGTGAATGGATAAACTGTAGCATATTCATCCAATGGAACATAACTCAGCAGTAAAAAGATAACCATTAATGTAGGTGACAACACAGAAGAATCTCAAATGTGTTATGCTAGCCAGACTTGCAAGGTATGTGTACCATGATTGCATGTCTGTCTTTCTCAGTAAGGAGAGACTACAGGAACAGAAAACTGGCCAGTGGTTGCCGATGAAGGAGGATGAGTGAACGTTAACCACAAGGCCCACGTGGAAATTTGGGGGAGCGTGGAACTATACAGTATGTCTTCATTGCAGTGGTGCTTACATGACTATATGTGTTTGCTAAAACTCATAACTGTACAGTAAAAAGCGTGAATGTTACCTTTAAATGTTACCTCTAATGTTACCTTTTAAAAAAGCCCCCCAAGGCCAGGTGCAGTGGCTCACGCCTGTAATCCTAGTACTCTGGGAGGCCGAGGCGGTGGATTGCTTGAGGTCAGGAGTTCGAAACCAGCCTGAGCAAGAGCGAGACCCCGTCTCTACTATAAATAGAAAGAAATTAATTGGCCAATTAATATATATGTAAAAAATTAGCCGGGCATGGTGGCGCATGCCTGTAGTCCTAGCTACTCGGGAGGCTGGGGCAGCAGGATTGCTTGAACCCAGAAGTTTGAGGTTGCTGTGAACTAGGCTGACGCCACGGCACTCACTCTAGCCTGGGCAACAAAGTGAGACTCCGTCTCAAAAAAAAAAAAAAGCCCCCCAAATCTAGAGTAATGAGGGGAAAAGAGCAAAATCCAACAAAGAGTTTAAATATTTACTGTTTCTTGGTAAATTTCATTTTAATATTTTAAAAACAAACTTATAGACTCCTTCTGTATTCCTGTGGCTCAATCGACTACTAAACCTGGTTGTGAGATTTAGAATAACTGAGCCCTCAGGCCACGGAGACGGCAACAGGGACAGGTAATTAAGCCCCTCCCCCGTTCCCACCTATTCCATGCTGGCAGGGTGACAGGAGCTGGGGCAAGCAGCTGGGCCCTGGAGGGCTCCCAGGGGGAAGAGACAGGAAAACACACGGTGGGGGGTGGGGAACCAGAGGTCCCCAACCTAGACATGGCCACGCTGACAAAAAGAACCACCTCAGGTTATTTTTAGAACCTGACATTTTTGTTATTTATTCAACTCACTTTTTTTTTTTTTTTTTTTTTTGAGACAGAGTCTCACTTTGTTGCCCAGGCTAGAGTGAGTGCCGTGGCGTCAGCCTCGCTCACAGCAACCTCAACCTCCTGGGCTCAAGCAATCCTGCTGCCTCAGCCTCGCGAGTAGCTGGGACTACAGGCCTGCGCCACCATGCCCAGCTAATTTTTTTCTGTATATGTTAGTTGGCCAATTAATTTTCTTTCTATTTATAGTAGAGATGGGGTCTCGCTCTTGCTCAGGCTGGTTTCGAACTCCTGACCTCGAGCAATCCGCCCGCCTCGGCCTCCCAAGTGCTAGGATTACAGGCGTGAGCCACCACGCCCGGCCTCAACTCACTTTTGAGCTAAGCACTGTGTTGGGCACAGGGAAAAACAGACACAGAAATTCCTGGGACTCGCCCCCCCACACACATTAAGACACCATCTTGCACCCCAGTTCCTTCCACAAAGCCATCCACAGGCCCCTGGGGAGGCCTCAGGGCCCACCATTCACACTGTTTTGGATATGAAAGAACCCAGAATGGGGTCCCCCCTCCCAGTTCTATGAGGAGGTGGTTCTGGCAGGAAATCTCCCCTTCCCCCCCCACCCCCAACCCCTCCCCC